>CAJNDV010032523.1:0-18110 GCA_905221635.1 Symbiodinium sp. CCMP2456 | reverse complement strand
TTTTTTTTTTTTTTTTTTTTTTGGGGGGGGTTCCTTTAAGTTTCCTTAAAGGGTTCCATAAGGGCTACTATAAGGGTTTAGGGTGTAGGGGCCTGAAGAATTAGAATAGGGTTCGGGGGGCTCCTGAGTATACTTATAGTATAGTATACCCCGAACGCTGTTCTAATTATTAAGGCCCCTATATTAATCTTGGGGCCTGGTTAGAGGTTTATGATTTAGGCTTATAGGGTTTGGGGTTTAGGGCCTTAGGGGTTTAGATTTTAGGGTTTGGGGGTTTATGGTTTGAGGCTTAGGGTTTAGGATTTAGATAATGGGTTGGGAGTTTTAGGGGTGTAAGGTCTAGGGCATATTATCGGGGCTTTCGCAGTCAGAACATAAAGTCAAGTTCCTTTGACGGGTTCCTTAACAAAAGCTACTTTACGGGTTCCATACTGAGAGGCCTCATTAGCGGATTAAGGCTTCTAGTTGCTAAAAGGGCCCTATAATGTGTCGGCCCGTATGTATCAGGGAACTATAAGGGAGATCTCACTTGTAAGAATCTCGACCTTTTTTTCTCACGGTTTGGGGCTGCGAGGTTTCGTGTCCTTTTGAAGGGGTATGGCTTAAGTGCTCAAGACTTCTTTGAATCAAGAAAACCTTAGCTGCCCAGTACCCTGGCCCAAAAAAGTTTAAACTTTTCTTTTTGTAGGGGTTTAACCTACCACAAAAGTTTAAAGTTTACCTATTGGGCCCCTAAGAAACAGCCCTTATCTCACACAGGCAGCCATGTCATGAAGGGGCTCAAGACCTCTTCTAATCAAGAAAACACAACCTATCTCCCAGAGGCATCCATGTAATGAAAGGTACCCTGAAATTGAAAGTGCCCTGAAAGGAGTCCCAAACCTTACACCGACACTCTGCGAAAGTAGATTGTCACATCAGGATAAGCGAATAAAAAGCTGTTGCAGTGGAAGATGTCGGGAATAGCCGACATAGCAGGGCGTTTCGGCCTGAAGCTTTATCTGGTGCAGCTGTTTGTTTAGAGACCTATGCTAAAGTGTGGATCTCAGTGAATAAGCAGTGGAAAGGGTTGATACAGCAAGTGTTCGGTCCTCAGACAGCCTGCTACTATGTGAAAAAGCTTGATTAAGCTGTACATCAGCCCCAACGTACCTTAAATCACGTAGAATACCGTCTTGTCATGTGATAGGATAGTCTTCATTCATATTTGCCAGCACTTGCGGAGTCCACGACCATGGTCATGGCTCTAAGATGTTGTAGAGAGTTGCGAGGTTTAACGGTTTAACGATTTGGGGGTCTTGTATTTACAATCTCAGGTATTCGCGTCGGAGTCAGGGCACGGGATGCACTCTGCACAAGTCAGGGTTCTGCTGCCGGTTTCAGCCGTTGTTGCACTTTGCGGCTGTCGCCGCCATACTCGGAAATGCCCCAGGTCACGACGGATCCATGATACTTTAGCCCATGATCTCTGCCTCGCGCACTAATAGACTAAGCCCCGAGCCCGAGACCAACATAACATCACCCAAGATTCTGCAACGTGGGCTCTCGCAGGCTTGAGGTTCAAAGTTTAGGACTCATAAGGTCTACGATTTGAACTTTCAGGGTTTCGGCCAAACTTCGTGATGAAACACCTCTCGCACAGCCGCCACGTGCCCTCACAGGCCCAGGCCTAACCGCAAAGCTTGATCTCTGAGCTCTTCGATAAGGTCACCTGGACGGTTTGGGTTGTAATATACATACTGCATGATGCATACGTTTATATATGTAGATGTATTACATGCATATGTATATATCATATCATTACATATACATATATATATATATACACATACGTACGTACGTACATACATAAATACATATTATAAATACATATACACATATACATACCTGGAGAGAGAGAGAGAGTGAGTGAGAGAGAGAGAGTGAGAGAGAGAGAGAGTGAGAGAGAGAGAGAGAGTGAGAGAGAGAGAGAGAGAAAGAGAGAAGGGGGTTTACAGCGTCTATAGAGTTTCGTGATAGCGGGTCGCGGGTTTTGAGGGTGTCGTCTCAGGCTCAGTGTTCAGGGCTCACCATCGAAGTGCACCCAAAAAAACTGCTCAAATTATGGAGGCCCCAGATGTCGGGTTGAAACTCTATCAGCGCAGGTGTTCTGGGACTGAAGGTTGTAAGATGTGGGGTGTTACTTTGCTGCTGCTAGTGCTCTTTCTCTCTCTATCTGTTTATCGCATATGTATCCATGCAACATGCATGTATGCATGCATGCATACTGTCATATGTACATGTGCGAGTAATGACGGATGGTAAGGATGAGCACTTTGTCCCAAAAAACTTGTGTATGTATTGGAGGGCTTAGGACTGGCAGGTTTAGGGTTTAGGACAGGATTTGTGGAGGATGTCAGAGTCAGGGTGATACTCATCAACATTTCCTTCAGCGACCAACCAAACTCTCGAAGGTAGAAGTCTGAACCATTGGACGAAAGACTGGGCCTTGGGGCAAATTACGGAGTAAGTAGGATCAAGAGGGGATTTCAATCCGAAGGCTTACCCAAAACCCTATTCTAATTATTAAGGCCCCTATATATATATATACTATATATATATATATATATATATCATATACATATATATATATATTATATATATATATATATCAGTGTGTTTAAAGACCTCTCCAAATTCCTGGATACAACATTATACAACGCTTCTACTCGCACTGATGCTATAGAGGAAGCATATTGATATGTGCTTCAATCCAGGCTGATTCCAAAGGAACCATAATAATATGGGTAGTTCTCTAAATTAAGGTCCTTTTAGGGTCCTGTTTAATTATAAGGGTGTCGTACCATATGGGGAACCTAAAAAGCGAGTCTATTTTGGAGAACTAACCACTAACCATACCTCGGATGTCCGTCTATTCTCGGCACGGCACGCTGTGCTGCCAGCTCGCGCCGGGCCTTGGATTGTCGAGGTCAAAGCAAGAATCCCAGTTGGGGTTTAGGGTTTAAGGTTTAGGGGTTCAGGGTTTGGCGTGGTTCTTGAAGACCGAGTTGTTGTAAGTTGAGACGGAGGCGGTCCTCAGACTACAGATGCTACTGTTTGCCCGCTCTTTGGGAGTCCCCCCCGGCTGCAAAGTTGGGGCCTTGCTGGAATAGAGGTGCTTTCATCAACCCCAAATAGCAGATCTTTGGTAACTACAAGGACCTCAAATATGCACGGCTGGAGGAAGCCCCCGACCCTGAGCCTGATGCATACCTTATTCGATGCTCGACCCGAAGACTAGACTCAGACTGCCTAGACCGACAAACTATTCACAAACTATGCTCTAGGGCCTAAGGTGGAGGGCTTGGGGAGGTCTTGGCCTTGCGAGGCTTAGGAGGCTGGTGCAGGCTTAGGAAAATTCCTAAAGCCCCATAAAAGGCCTGAATCTCTAGGCCGTAGAACCCCCTAAACCCTAAACCCTAAACCCTGTTTATAGATCCTGATGTAGAGCCGGGAGAAGAGCCCTATGAGAACCCTCCACACCGCAAGCTACCCTGACCTCCAACAGAGAAAAACCACAACCAGGATCCTCCCAACAGGATCAAACCTGTTTAGGGCTTAAGATGTGTAGGGCTTAAGATGCTTAGGGCTTAAGATGCTTAGGGATTAAGCTGTTGAACGGCTTTTAGGGATTAGGATCTAAGCTGTTTAGTGTTTAAGCTGTTTAGGGCTTAAGATATCTAGGGCTTAAGATGCTTAAGCTGTTCAGGGTTTAAGCTGCTCAGGGTTGAAGCTGTGTAGGGTTGAAGCTGTTTTAGGATATCCTTAACCCATATTAGGGTTTATAATAGGAACCTACAAAAAAGTGGGTTTTGGTAGGTTAAGGATTGGCAACCCGGAAACTCGCCTCATCGAGCTCTTTCTCGGACTCCAGCGTGCGAGCGGCCTCTCTGCGCATCGTATGGCGTCTACGTGCAGGGGTTTAGTGTTAGGGTTTAGGGTGCATTCTTATAAACAGGACACCCAAAGGGACCCTATTTTAGAGAGCTGCCGAAATTGGGTTTAGGGGTTAGTTAGAGAACCATAGCCGGAAGGAGGTGATGGCTTACCATCGTTCGAATGATATAATGATAGGGCGCAAGTGGGTAGTTCTCTAGATTCGGGTCCCGTTTTAAGTCCCCAATATAGTACGGCACCCTTATAAAAAAGGACATCAAAAGGGATCCTAATATAGAAACGTACCCAAGTAGAGTTTTCCGCATCCTTGCTCTGCCCAGGACCGACTCGCCAGTTCTGCTGCTCGCGTCATTTTCGAAGATGACATCAGAGTAGGGTAGGATTAGGGTTTAGGGTTTAGGCTTCCTACACCCCGCAGCCTTACTTTGCGTTGAGGACATCGGTTCAGCATTGAGTCTTTGACATCTGGGTTTAGCTTTTTTGGAGTTAAAGGTTCAGGATGTAGGGCCGAAATTAAACAGATTTGGTCTGCATTGAGTTCGCAAGGCTTGTGTGGGGCCTATAGGGGCTTTACTTGAAGGACCCTCCTAAACCCCTAGACCCTACAGCCTAAACCGGTAACTCGTTTTCTTACTTGCGGTCCTCTAAGTAGGACTACCGGGCCACGCTCGAGAGAGGTTATATATACGATCCTAAATACGAAGCTACGCATCAGCTGAACAGGGTTAGGGTTCCGGGTTTAAGGTTTCGTGTTTCGGATTTAAGGTTAGGGTTTATAGGGTTGAATTAGCGTTCAAGGTTAAAAAGAAAACAGGGTTTGCGCAGCTGCTGCTGCTGCTGCTCGTCCATGCCAGAGCTCAGTTCCAGCACATCGAAACTTTTTTCCAGGAAGTAGCTGGAAATGGTTGCAAGTCGGAAGTCGGACGAAGACAGGATGGACCGAGCAGGAAGGGCGAAAGTGAGTTTATGGTCGGCCCCTTGCCTTTGCTTTTGAGAACCTTAGCCTACTTTGCGTCTTCAAAGGCTCTGCTTAGTCCGCTGAGTGGCAGACAACTCTTCCTGAAAGGCGAGCTGCGCTCGTCATCCGGCGGCCTCGCGAACCCTCCAGCCGCAAGGTCGCGTCCTTGCGCAAGCCTCTGTGGAGCTTCTCGAACTGGCCATTCCCTAAGGCTCCAAATGGCCCAAAGTAGGTACTATTTATAGACATTAAGTCCCAAAGTAGGTATTATTTGTATACTTGGAGTCTTGGGGATTGCTTTGGATGAAGACTCGGTCAACTCATTTCATTGTCACCGGCGGTCTTACTGAGCTCGTCCACTCGTTGGCCGGTTAGTGCAGCGGTTCAACTTAGGAATACTTGTATTGATGCCCAACTCGCCTACTGGTGGAGGGGCCAACACTTTACTGTCATTATGTAGGACTTTCTCCGTGTGTGGAGCCCCTCAAAATAGTCACAAACTCCCTCAGGAAGAATTACCCTGTTGCAGCGCAGTCTGAACGTTCTCTTTCCAAAGAGCCCAGTATCACTCCAACTGTGAAGTATGCCTCTACAAGGTAACCATGGACACCAAGTTTGTCTTCTACAAATCCAGGCATGCTCCATCTAAGGCCCATCCTCCACAACCAAACGACCCACAACTCCCGAACTGCACTAAACCCTTGACCTTATAAATCCGAAACTCCTGGACACTATATAGACCGTTACATTTATAGCCGCCCTTTTTGGCTAAACACTAAACCCTTACTTTCTAGCCGCCCTTTTCTGGTAACCTCCAAGGACCCTCCCCCCCAGACCCTAAACCCTAAACCCTAAATCCTAAATCGAGTCCTGCTCCTCGGTGAGCTGCACTTGCAGTTGCTCGAGGTGCTGTTGCCACTTCGACCTCAGGGGTCACCAGAACAGCAGTTGATAGTGCTTTGGAGAGTATAGGGGTTCAGGGTTTAGGGCTTAGGGCTTATAGGGTCTGGGGCTTATTATAGGGTTTAGGGCTTAGGGCTTTGGGCTCAGGGTTCAGGGTTTAGGGCTTTGGGTTCAGGGTTTAGGGCTCATAGGGTTTAAGGGCTTTGGGCTTAGGGCTCAGGGCTCTTCTAGGGTCGAGGGTTCAAGGAGTTGTTTCCAAGACTGAGCTTAGGCCCTCAGAGTCTCACGGCCACCACTTCAGCGATGCCGATTTCTAGACCTCCCCTAAGAACCCGAAACCTACCTTGTTGTAGGTTCTTATTCTAAACCCTAATATGGGATTTATAGGGACCCTACAAAAAAGTAGGTTTTGGGTTCTTAAGGAGGCTAAACTCATGTATCCCTCGAACTTACAAGTCGAACCCCAAAGCCTAGACCCGTAACTACATCCACACCCCTGAACCCTTCAAGAGCTTAGGCTGTTTAGGCCGCAGCGGGGGCTGTATATTACGATGGTCTTCAGGAAATCTAGGGGGTACAATTTTTTCCGAATTTTCGGGCCCTACATTGCTTGGGCCCAACAGGGTGGCTTGGGATCTGGGGTGGAAGTAGCGCCTGGTGCCTGCACCCACTGCCCCAACCAAGCACCCTTAGTTAAGGAATAGACCGTAAATCAAAAACTTAAGCCCCGCGTATAACTTACGGGAATATTCCTTAATCAAGGGGTGTTGGGATCTCTGGGCTATAACCCTAAACCCTAAAATCTAAAATCTAAACCCTAAACCCTAAGCCCTAAAGACAGAACCAGCATGCTCGGGTCCGTACTGCTGTCGCTTCAGCGTCTCCTGAGCTGCGCATGGATCGTCGGTAAGTACATTTGTAACAAGGCTGAGGGTTTACCTTTTCTTTGAAGTAAATTCTCAAGGCCAAACATCCGGAAACCCCAAATCCTACAATGTGAGCAGCCGCGCATCCAAGCCGTTGTTCCTTTAGGTCGCATAGGGAAGGTGGGAGGGCTTTCCATGACTTATCTATGGTCTAGGCCAGTCTAGGTTTCGGGTTTAGCATGTGGAGTTTCGGCGGGAAAGTGGGGGGGTTTGGGGTCTGAGTGCCTTCAGCTCTACATGCCAAACCATGCCTCTGCAGTCCCCAGCGTTTAACCCAGTAACCCACTTCAGATGCCCGCCATCGCCTAGCTTGCACTTTGCAGCCAAGTTGCGTTCTCGTGCTCCAGTTCCTGTTGGCTTTGGTTGCTTAGGAGAATCAGTCGTTCCTTCAGCTACGGATCCACATGCTTACAATTTTGACTGCTGTACACACAAACAAAGTTGCCACAACCTGCTGCCTTGTTGGGTCGTGGGATACATGTACGAGACTAGCATTTAGGGTTGAAGGCTTATGGCTATTACAATGTTCGTTTATCACATAGGGGAGGAATAGCATAAGCCAGGAAGCTGTACATGAGGTTTGCAGAGGTTGTCGTGATCGTGCAGAGCTTGCGCTTCAAGCTCGCGAGCTCCGGACTTTTCGGACTCTACTGAAGCACTGCCTCGTGCAAACCTATGTTGGCCCGGCAGAGTGCGGCGGTTTAGCAGTTAAGGCTTCAGGCTTGTGGTTTACCTGTTACTCCACCTACCTACGAACTGACAAGTTTACCTGTCACCTCATGACAAGTGCCAAAAGGGTCGGAGCTGCTAGTGTAACTTTTTCGGGGGCTGCAGTTAGGACACCGGCAGATACCCTGCAGAAAGAATCTTCCAAAGCGGAGTGTCACCCCTCCCACCTCACGAGCCGACCTCAGCAAAGCTTCCACTCAAACCACTAGGCCACCAGGAGTCCCTTTCGAAAGTCCCTCATGTCATCCGCGCCGAAAGTACATCAACCTCTCTCAAAACCGTGAAACCCCAAACCCTGCTGAACCCTGAAGCCAGAAATCTTAAAGTCGAAGCCCTAAACCCCTGAGCTCTGATATCCGAACTCCTCACCCCAAAACAGGAAAACACTATCACCCGGTGCCGATCGTCTGTCTGGTGCTTAGTAGGGAATGGGGGAATGGATCCCTGTCATAGTCCCTTAAGGTCCCTTATAGTAGTCCCTATAACCCATTCCCCCATTCCCCACTAAGCACCAGACAGTCGTTCAGAAAGCCTGAGAAAGCCAGGCCATCGCCTCCAGCCGTTCTGCATCGGCGCCGCGCCGAACCGAGGCGGCGCGGAGCACACGGTTAGTTTCCTCGGGCAAAACCGAAAGGGTTTAGGGTTTAGGGTTAAGGGGTTTAGGGTTTAGGGGTTTAGGGTTTAGGGTTATTAAGGGGAGAGCCAGAAGTAGGGTCCAGAAGGGTCCCCTTTAATTTAAGGGATCTCCCCGAATACTACCTGGGACAATGTAGTAGCTACTTAGTGGAGATTTAGGCCCCCGAGTATAAACTGTACTGTTACTTGGGCCCTTTGGGAAAACGGGCCAGATCTAGGGGCCTGAGTAATAGGACCTGCCTTTGGAAGGGGGATTGGTTGGGGAGGGGGCGGTGTACGAACAGTTTTTGAGGGAGCCCTTTTAGAATTCAGATGGTCTTTTAGTTTTGTCTTGAGGGTTTGTGACTATTTATGATCTTCAATTACTGTAGTCTTCTGCATTCCTGATATGGTACAGGGTCCCATAGCCGATCTTCGAGTTGCTTGCAGACCCGGACAATGAACCCAACACACCTATGGCGACATACTACGCTAAAGTTGCACTGAGACAGAAAGGGGAGGCTACAAGTAGTCGTTCCGAGCCCTGTGCCCTATACTAGATCCTTTCACCCCAAACCCGTTAAGCCTTTCCAAACAAGTTTCGAACACGTTCAACCTAAAGCTCCAAAAGCCGCAAAGCCCTTACTCTCTACCCACAGGCCCCATAGTAGTTCCTTCTTGCAACTTAAATTTAGGATCCTGTTAAGGAATCCCAAAGAAGAACTGCTATGGGGCCTATGGGCAAAGCGCATGCCTTCAGTTCCAAATCCGAGCCATTTAGGGACAGAAGATAAGGATTGAGGCCATTGGGTTTCCAACTTTCGGGCTTCTACTGTAAGTCCCCTGACCCTCCAAGTACCCCTCAAAACGTGCATCTTCGAATTTGCGCCTCGGCGTCCTGGATCTCCTCTCTCAGAGCGACCTCATCTCTGTCTCTAGCGCTTCTTGTAAGGCTACGTAGGGTTTAGGGTTTGGGTTTAGGGTTTAGGGTTTAGGTCATCAGGATTCGAGGCAAGGGTGGTACGTATAGCGGTTCATGTCACTTTTGCTTTTGATGTTTGGTTAGGGTTGCAGAAGCTGTTACGGGGGTTCGCCAACGTTTCATAAGGGCTCATGGGATTTTACGATGAAGGGACTTTATGAGTCGGTTCTCCTTCGGATTGCAGGTACCCCTAAACCCTCAACTCCAAACCCTAGCCATAGGCCCCATAGTAGTTCCTTTTTGTGGCTCATATTTAAGATCCTATTAGGGAATCCCCAAAAGGAACTACTATGGGTTCTATAGGTAAAGCCGCTGGCTTGAGGTTGGTACGGTTAAGGGGTGACTTGGGGCTGAGGGGATACGGCCTCACTAGCTTGTGCCCTGTAGTTTGGGGTTTTCCATACTTCGGGAATCAACTATTTCTGGTCGATGCGTTCGTCGTCAACCATGATGTTCGGCATCGTTTGAATTCCAAGCCAAGTGAGGAGCGAACTCAGATTCTTCTTCGCTGACATAGCAGGGATGCAGTTGAGTCTCGAAACAACGCACAGTTCTTGCGAAGAGTCGAGAATCGCCACACTCCAACGACGCGCTTGCGAAGCTCGAATGAAACCTTGAGCGGAAGCTTGCCTGCTTCATCAGCCGTGTGGTCAACATCAGCAGCTGTCCGCAAATCTGGCAGGGGCAATCCCTCGTTAAGGAATTGCTTTCAGAGAACGCCTGGAAAAGTAGCTGTTCCTGTCCCGAATAGTGCAAAGGTTTTGGCATCGCGTCTTTGAACTTGTGGACTGCGAAGAAAGCATCGGCCTCGGGCAAGTACGCAATGGCTCGATTCTGTGTCGCACAATACACCCACTGATCGACGAGGATGCAGATTGCGTCTCATCAACTCCAAGCTCGTCTCGAGTGACGTGATTTCAATCACTCACTCCAGTGCTGCAGATTTGTCTGGTTGCATGGAGGCTTGGAGTTCTTGGGCCTTGGCGAACGTAGAGCTTTCGAATGCCTTAGCGCTAACCTACTCAGAACTCCCTTTCTAACCGGTTAAAACAAGTCACCTCACCTTGATAAACAAAAATACGCTCGGAACCGTTTGACCCCCGTCTACTTGGAGGATCTTAGCAAGTCGGTGCAAATTGGACTACCTCACTCAGGGTTATGAGTAGATATACCTAGTTACATAGTCACAGCCCTGCTTTCTGAGGTTCCTGACTCCTGATGCTAGATTTCTATCGAAGAATTATTCGGGGATATTACTATGTACTACATGGTATATAACTTTATATAACAATATTCCCGCCAATCATTCCGACTCCTATTGCCTCTGCATTATGACTTGTTTCGCCTTTCGGGCTCTAAAGCTCCGTCCAGTTACTCTTACATCCCGAATAGGGTTGAATAGGGCAGGATTTTAAAGGAGTTTTCGAGTCTGGGGTGTTGACTGTTTAAGGGTTCATGGGGGGATTGGGTTTAGGGCGTAGGGGTTTGGGATTAGCCTTTGAGCAGTTCTTTGTGGTGTTTCATCTCTCTCACACACAGACTCGAGCCCCGTGGACGATGAAGACCCAAAGCCAAACCTCCGCAAGTGACTTTACCAGGCGAGGCCTTTGTCACAGCAGCGCATGAGTGAATTTACCCATAGGCCCCATAGTAGTTCCTTTTTGGGATTCCCGAATGGATCCTAAATCCAAGCCACAACAAGGAACTCCTAATGGGCCTATGGGTAAACCTCAATGACATGTTTGGGGTTCAAGCCGGGCCTTGTAATCATAAGCCCAGAAGCCCCATACCCTACCCTAAACCCTAAACCCTAAATCCCTAACCACGAATAAACCCCACACCCAACTATTGCTACCTCAATGCCCCAAATCCTAAACCCTAGGCCGGAAACCGGAAAATTTCGCGGAACCCCAAAAGCCGCAACACAGAAACCTAGGAAACGATCGACGAAACGCAACCGAAGACATCAGGAGAAGCCTGCAAGCTCTCAGTAAACGGTTTTGGGGGTTAAGGTTCAGGGAACAGGGTTATTTTTTCACACCTTTTCGAGGGTTTGGGATTTAGGGATTCGCGATGTTGGTGGCTTTTGGCTACTAGGGGAAGTGTCAGGGTTCTTGCGCTCTATGGTGCGACCCTAAACGGCCTTACACCCTAAACCGTACACCCAAACCCTTAGACCCACACCAAATTCTTAAGCCCAAAACCCTAAACCCCAAACCCTGAAATCCTTAAGCCCTAAACCCTTAAACCCTAAACCCCTAAACCCTACCGGTTTCGGGGGCGAAGGACCTCACGCGCCCTCGCCGACTCCAGCAGCCTCGACTGCTCCTGGCTTCCAAGTCAAGGGTTTTAGGATTTAAATTTACGGCTTAGGGATGGGCTTAGTGTTGGGGTGTCGGGTTTAGGGTTTAGGCTTAGTGTTGGGGTTTTGGGTTTTGGGTTAGAGTTTAGAGGTAGGGTTTAGGGCAAACCGACATAGAAGCCGTAATGATTGCTGAGATTGTTCCATTGAGGCTCCTTCATGTAGCTCTAACTACTACGGCCTTTATGTTAAAACACTACAGGTTTGACGGGTTTTTTCTTCAGGGCTCAGACCGACACCCCAGACAGCAGTCCTTAAATCTGTTTTTGTTGGCAATTAACCTTAAAACCCAAACCCTAAACTATACCGTACTTATGTTTGCCAGGTTTCGCAGACAAATTTAGTCGAGTCTCGAAATGGCTCTTGGTTTGCTGCCCTGGCTTGTAGGACCCCTACAATGTAGGGGCCTTAGCAATCAGAACAGGATGTTGGAGTCCATAATACTATCATTATAATAAGGAATCGCCAAAATAATATTGGTAATTATTGACGCTCCTATATTATTAAGGGCAGCTGTGCCTGCAGACGTTCCTCCAACTCCGTCGCGCGGAGCCCATGGGTGCGACCTCCACTAGCTCCAGCGCGGCGTTGGGGAGATAACCACTTAGGGTCGGGTTCCGGTTAGGGGTCCAGAGGTGCAGCGAGATTCATGCAAAAATTCAGACGTCAGGTCTTATGTAGGAGATCAGGTATGCAGGATGGCGAAGGAGCCCAGGGCCGTAGATTTTGAGTCTGAGGGATTCGGTTTGAGGGTTTAGGGCTTGGGTTCGCAGCACCTTAAGCCCTCACCATAGAGTGTTTCGGATGCAGCCTAAATCCTCGTAAACCTTACAAGCCTAAAAGCCTGTCAACGGAAGCCCGTTCTGCACTTGTTTCCAGTTATTGGCCCTTTTGAGCACCCGAGTCAACCGGAAATGGCCAGAACTGGGAACCGAAAGGAGCAAGAGCGTAAGCTAGAAAATCACATCATTCATCACATCATTCAGTAAAACAACAACAACAACAAGTAAAAGACACATATACTAAATACGTGTCTAAACCTACATAGATTCCAATTGCACTTTGTCCTGTTGTATCGTGCTACCAGTATGTCCTGCTGTACGAATAGTGCAGTACATTATTTTATGTTGTTTGCGTGTAAAGACACATATTTGTTTCGTAGACTCGCAGAGTATATATATATATATATATATTTATGTATATGTATGTATACCTTTTGTCTTATTACGCGAATGAGAGAAGAGCGAGAGAGAGAGCGCGAGACGCAGAGAGAGAGAGAGGGAGAACAGAAAAAAAAGAGAGACAAAGAGAGCGAGCGGGAGCGATCCTCTAGTGGGATGTGCAGAAAGCTTCTTACACCCTCAAGTCTAGACTGTAAGCCTGCAGCGTGTCATGCTTCGAGCCTACTTGAAGGAGCATTGGACTGAGTAATCCAAATAGCGAAACATGTTGCAGAAGATGTCATAGCCAAAAACCCGGCGATTCTACCTCATGACGAAACTTTTATTATGCAAGGATTGACGATGCTGCCTGCTTCTGAGTATTGTTGCCTTTGAAATATACTTCTGAAGTGGATGAGGTGATAGTGGATGCTCGAGGACTACCGTCTAAACTGCAGTTGGGTTGCTGAACTCATATCATGAGCGCTCATGAAAAAACCTGCTGTTTAAGTGAAGTGCTCCGAAATTCAGAGACTCTGCTGACATCAGTTGCACAAAAAGAGCAGTGCAGCTCCTGAAGTTCATCCTGCTTGGTGCCCGGGTCCAACAAGTGTGAGCTAGGAAGCTTTCCATGCATAGTACTCCAAACCCTGAACCCCTAAACTCTAAACCCTTAAAAACCCTACACCCCTAGCCCCTGAACCCTTAAACCCTATACGCCAGGAGTCTTTTGGGTCTCGGGTGCTGGGTACCGAACAGATCTTGGAATTGAGGTTACATTGTGACTGTGGACCGATCCTTTAGGTGCTTGCAGTCAGCTAGGTGCTTGCAGTCAGCCCCGGGTGCGGATGGGTGTAGTTTTTCGTGTATGAAACTTATTTGGGTCTAGCCGTTTAGCCTCAGTCTTGAGCCTTTCAACCTGCAACAGCCAACCAGCCAAACATCGCATATGGTACGCACAGCCAGCTGCCGTCCAAGACGTCTCTCCTAGTTGTATGGAAATCATGCGAGCTCCTGACTGGTCAAGGCAACGACTACAGAGCACCAACCGCCCTAACCGCCTAAGCCATAGACACCTCAGCCTACCAAAACTCCCCGAAGCCCTTATAAAACTTGCCCTGAACTCAAAACCCTTAACCATAAACCAAAGCCTAAAACCGAAACCCTAAACCCTAAACCTTAAACCCCACACCGTTCACCCTTGCTAAATCGCTCGAAGCCTGAGCTTCAGTCTGGAGCTCATTTGGGCTTCCCGAGCCAGACCATCAGATCAATGAGGGTAGAACTACCCATGAACCCAATAGAAGCCGGAAGAAGGCTTTGGTGCGAACCCTGTAGGTCTAATGTAGGGGCCTTAACAAGTAGAGTCGGGTTTTGGGAGTATATTATACTATAACTATAATATATAAGGAACCACCAAAATAGTATAGGTAATTATTAAGGCCCCTATAGTAGGCTTAACGGCTTGTGGGGTTAGTTCAGGAGCATAAAGAGCTTTAGAGACATTCCGAAAAGGCCCATCACCCCTTCAATACGGGATGCACCCCAAAGGAAATCGAGTGATTCTGAACATATGATGAAAGGGCTACTGCTGAGCTTGAGAAGCACCTTGCTCAAACCCTAAGCTTAATGTTAGGGGTTTGGGGTTTAGGGTTTACGGTTTCAGGGTTTCGGGCTCTAGGGTTTAAGGTTTAAGGGTTTGGGGTTTTGGGTTTATTAGACTTGAAGATCCGATCGCGCCCAGCGAGCAGCATGATGAAACCCTAACGGTAACCGATGCTCTCGGCTTGAATGGTACCATTTCGAAACACAAGCCCATTAAAACAAACAACCTGAATAACTTATCATCCCCGGCCTCACATAATCCTTGTGAAGAGCTCTAATCGCCCTTGTCAAGGATAATCGTGTCGGAGGTTGAAGGGCAAAGAGGGCGGCAGAATGTCAATAGCTCTCTTGAAGGTTCAAGGGGCGTAGAAAGTACTAAGATTTAGGCATGTTGGCTTAGGGTTCAGGGTTCAAGGAATTGGGTTTTTGGGCGTAGGGCGTAGGGTTTAAGTCACGATCGCAGCTGCATGTAATTGTGGAAACTTAGCGGTTGTACCTATCCGCTTGCAGGTTCCCTACCCGAAACTGGAAAAAATGGTGTGAGCTATTTCTTTGTCCTTTCAAGACGGCCAGCTGCGGGAAAGCTGACAAAAGGAGGTATTGGTTTCCCAGGCATTTCTTGAGAATACCCAGGAGGTTGCAAACGATTCTGGCGGCAGGACCGCAACAACTCGCACTGTAGCCACCTTGCATTTACAGGCCCAGCCTAAAAACCCACAGCAGAAAGCACTCCCTCAACCCCTAAACCCCAAAGCCCTGAACTCTAAAGTCTAAAACCCTAAACCCTAAACCCTAAACCCTAAACCCTAAACCCTAAAAGTCTAACACCCCTAAACCCTCAAAAACCCACAACAGCCAGCCCAAGCCCGTGCAAACCTACGCACCGAATCCAGAAACCGACTCTTGGAGCGAGTCCAAAACCCTTATAGGGTTTAGGGTTTAGGGTTTAGGGTTTAGGGTTTAATACCCTCTTATGGCACACAGGCAGAGCTGCAGAGGGGATTGAGGTTGAGAACTGAATCAAGGTGTGAGTTTAGACTGTAGGATATGGGTTTAGAGCTCTGGATTTAAATGAGATTGCGTCTGGGGGTTTACTGATTTCAGTGTGGAGGGTCCGGGGTTGAGAGGTGAATTTCGATTGGGGGTTTTGGGGACTTGGCAGTTGTTAAAAGCTAAGTTTGTGGCTCACCCTGTGTTTTGGACTACGACAGGCCGCCATTGTTGTGGCTGCAAGCGTCTTAACATCTAGGAGAAGCCTGGCAACCTACGATTAGGTCGTTGGCTTATGACTACTACAATCCCAAACCGTCCGTCACCGTTCCCGCAGGCTGCATCCCTAAACCCTAAACCTTGAACCCCAGTTTTAAAACCTAAAAGGAGGAACCAGGCGAATCCTGCATCCGTAAGTACCTACCCTGCTCAAACCCCTGGAAGCTTAAAACCCTAAACCCTAAGGTACGGCCTCATTGCGCCCCTGTTCCCTGCGGCTCTGCAACATGCAGAAATACACAGACAATTCCTGGGTAGTTTAAGTTACCATGAAGAGGAAACTACATTGTTTGCGATAGATCCCTATTCATTCAGGTAACTTATAAAGCTAAGTTCCGTAACCCAAAACCTGCATCTGGAAGAGCAATGTATCGGGATTCCTAGCAATTATTGTCCTTAGTCCGGTTTCCAACCTTTTGGGCTAAACCCTAAACCCTAAACCCCTAAACCCTAAACCCTAAACCCTAAACCCGGTCCTGGCTGTGTAAGCCTCTGTGAGACCTAGCGGGCATCGCAGAAAAGGAGCTCAAAAAACAACAAAACCCCAAACCCTAAACCCTAAACCCCTAAAATGGGACCCTAATTTAGAGAACTACCCCTAACCCTAAACCCTAAACCCCTAAAGTGGGACCCTAATTTAGAGAACTACCCCTAACCCTATACCCTAAACCCCAAAATCGGACCCTAATTTAGAGAACAAAACCCTAAACCCTATACACCCCCCGATGCTTCAGACCCTCACCCTCGGACCTCCGAGCTTGAGAAACTGGGCCCTGGTTATCAGGAACTTAAGAACTCAATCTTGAGCTACCATAGTTGTAGGCTTGCTTTTAAGGGTTCTGTAACGGTCCAGCTTGTGGGCTGCTACTCTAAAAGACTAGGGCTTCAGAGTTTAGAGCTTCGGATTTCGATGGTTCCGGGCTTTTGAGTTTCGAGCTTTGGGTTTCAGGGTTTAAAGGATGTAGGGGGGGAGGCTTAGGGTTTCGGAGTTCAGGGTTTTAGAGTTTAAAGCTCAGGGTTTCAGGATTTAGAGTAGAGTTTAGGGTTCAAGGTTTAGGATTTTGGGGTTTAGGTTTCTGCTCTGCGGTCCATGCCGGTGGTCCTTGCACTGCGGAACTCGCACACCTAAGCACCACGCCGGCAGACTACGCTGGCACACTGAGGGAGTGAAGCAGGTGTTGGAATGCTCGTCTTGGCAAAGCCTTGCCTAAAGCTACCACAACCCATTGCATGAGGTCTGTATAAACTCTACACCCTGGACGTGGGTGTACACAAAACTACACAAAGTCCGATTAACTGGACGTGATGAGATAGTGCATCGAGTAATTGCAGATAATTCCAGGCTTGCCCGCTCCGAAGCCCCTCTGCTGTCATCGAAGTCTGCGAGACGTCGGTCGTCTAGACCGACCGATCGAGCAAAGGACCGATCCTGACAATCTTTTCTGTTACCTGCTTTCATTCGTCCGTCCACACATACAGTAACTGTAAGTGTAACGTTGATATCCCGTTGTTGCTTGCCCTTCTCGTATTGACCGTGCAAGTATGCCCTCAATCAACCCAGACTGAATGGAGGCACAGACGCTTTGATCCGTATTCATGTGTAGTCTGTAGCAATTCATATCAGATAATGCCAAAACAAAGATACCAAAATCACGTTGAATTCCCAGACCCACACTCCATGCCCTGAAAGGCAGTCCCCATAATCCTTGCATTTAAGACGATGTAGGACGCGAAACTATGCCCCATGTATCATTGCCCAGGCTTCGTCAGATCTGTGTGGCTATCGTGTTTCGTTTCCAAAACCGACATTTGCATCAAGCTGAAGTTGGTTGGCTTTGGTTTAGGGATGTGGGTAGTTCTCTAAATTAGGGTCCCCTTTTAGGTCCCCAATATAATACGGCACCCTTATAAACAGGACCCTAAAAGAGACCCTAATTTAGAAAACTACCCATGTAGGGTTTAGTGCTTTGCAAACTTGCTGCGTGGTCGTCAGGCCGCACGCCTTTAAGCGAGGTCCAGCTTTTTGGAAAAGAACGGCTCCGCTTCTCTCTGAGGCTCGAATGTACTGGGCTTTAGTTTGGGTTTAGGGTTTAGGGTTTAGGGTTTAGGGTTTAGGGGTCGGTTTAGGGTTTAGGGTTTAGGGTTTAGTTTGGGGTTGCGGCTCGGGTTTCGAGAGTCATGGCCCTGGTGTCTCGGACTAGTGCCGAGGGCTCCGGGCCTTGTTCTTGGGGCTTAGGGGTACGTCTAATGAATGAAGTGTCATCATATTCCTCACGAAAGTCGCTAGAGACACATATTAGAACATAGCCCCTAAACTATAGGGTGCACAAGAAGCTTAGGCTTGGGGGATTTCAAACTTTAAACTTAAACTCGAGAAACGACAGGTGGTGGCTCCATGCTGACAGCGGGGGGAGGCTGCAAACTTTTGTGTTTCATTCTATGGCTGATAGACCCTAAACCCTAAACCCTAAACCCCCTTAGACCCTAAACCCTATAAACCCTAAACCCTATAAACCCAAAAAACCCTATAAACCCTAAACCCCCTGCTGAGGTTGGTTTTTTTTTAGGTTTTTAGGGCTGTCGCCCTAGGAGCGTAATTATGGCGGTGAAGTGTCTGAGACTCCAGGTTGAAGTCTAAAGGTTTACCTGTAACCGGCTTGGCCTA
>CAJNDV010032522.1:13804-30277 GCA_905221635.1 Symbiodinium sp. CCMP2456 | reverse complement strand
GAAAAGGGGCCATTACACTTTAAAAAACTCCGTAATCCTAACTCCCGCGCTCAAGGCGGACACCTCGGTCATCGTCGTGCATTCGCCGGCGGAGGCCGAGTTTATGCTCCCGGGCTCTCCTTAAGGAACTTAGACTGAGGGGTTTAGGGTTTAGGGTTTAGGGTTTAGGGTTTGGGGTTTGGGGTTTAGGGTTTAGGGTTGAGGGTTTAGGGGCCTTAATAATTAGAACAGGGTTCCTTAAGAGTTCCTTTAAAGGTTCCTTTAAGAGGTACTATAAGGTAAGGTTTTAATATAGGGGCCTTAATAATTAGAATAGGGTCCCTTTAAGGGTTCCTTTAAAAGGGATACTATAAGGGGTATTACAGTATAAGGTTTTAATATAGGGGCCTTAGTACTTAGGAGAAGGTTCCTTTAAGGGTTCCTTTAAAAAAGGGGTACTATAAGGGTTTAATATAGGGGCCTTAATAATTTCAATTGGGTTTTGGGGCCCAGTATACTATACTTGTTAAGGAACCCGCAAAACCCAATTCTAATTATTCAGGCCCCTGCAATAGACTTAGCTGACTTAGCTCAGTTACCAGAAGAAGGAGAAAGTTGTATTCTTCATGTGTAGATCCTTACTTAAGGAGCTTAGCTTCAGTCATCCAGGTGTCTAGACAATGAAAAAGAAAGTAAGTTACAAGTTATAGCATTTACGTATGGATCCCTAACTAGAAGATGTAACTTGTAATTGTGTTTGTAGGTTTCTACTGAAGGAACTCAGTTTAAGTTACCAGAAGAAGGAAAGCATGTTATTTACTTTCGATCTTTAGTACGGTAGCTCAAGAAAACGCCCTAAGCCCTAAACCCTAATCCCTAGTGTGGTATCTTAAGAAAAAGAAACTCATTTAAAAAGAACCCAGGTTTCCACTGGATTGGCAACACAGCACCATTGTGGATGGTGACTTCACGGTGGAAGCAGATCGCGCCACGGTCGTCCAGCTTGGGGAGACTGCCGTGGAGAGCAAGGTCGCATATTTGCAGTTTCATGGCCCCTTGAGCCACTATCGCTTCTATGCTGCCTTGCGGCCCAAGCTGCTGTGCCAGAAGCAGGTCAGCAGAGATGTGGACGAGTTCCTGGAGTACTTTCAGTTTGATACGTTGCGAGAAGCTGCGCAAGACGCCAGCAGTATGAATGCTGCAATGTGTGCCGTGTTGTCCGGCGATGCTCCCATCCTGCGCCGTCTGGCCGAGAACCGTGCGAACATGAACTTTGCTCTGCACGGCCTCAGTGACTTGGGGTTTTATGACACCCAAACCCTCTTGATGGCGGCTGTGAAGTCTCGGCAAGACGGTTCTCTGGTACGAACACTGCTGTCGCTGCGAGCCGACGTGAACGGCCGAGCACGGACCACTTTGCCAGCTCTCTACATGTGCCGGTCAAGCGAGCATGTGAAACTGCTCGTCGAGCATCGGGCAGAGCTGCCAAACTACATTCTGAATGGGGCTGTTTCCTTTGCTGGCCCTGATACAGTCATGACACTGTTGAAACTCCGGTGTGACCCCAACAGCCACGATGGCACGTGGTATGGCCCCTTACATGCCGTAGCTTTGCTTGCACGGAGCAATCGCCATGCCGTCGCAAACGCCAAAGTGTTGCTAGACCACCGTGCAGATGTCAATGCGCGCTGCACGCAGGACGGTTGGTTCTACTGGGAATGCCAGTGGGCTCAACTGCGAGCTGCCATTTACGGCTTTGAGAACTGTAACATGATGACCAAAGAGCGGGCTTCCGTGATTGGCGTTTCACCTCTGGGCTATGCGGCCCTCGTGGGACACACGCAGCTGATTGAGCTGTATTTGGACCGTGGTGCGGAGTGCTATCCCAATGATCGTGGCGACTGGCCGGATGACTTGGCCCGCAAGAACCACCACCATCACCTCATCCCAATGCTCGCCACTTTCCCTACGTAAGTGGTTAGGGTTCCTGTACAGATTCCTGCTGCGTCGCAGTTGCCAGGACCACAACAAGTGGGCAAGAACATGCAGGTGCCTTCTCATAGCCCCCTAAACCCTTAACCCTAAACTCTAAACCCTAAACCCTAAACCCCTAAACCCTAAACTCTAAACCCTGAACCCTAAACCCTAAACCCCTAAACCCTAAACCCTAAACCTCTACTTCCCCCTCATCTTCTCAGGTGGGGAGGCTCCACAGGCTTTCAACAAAGAGCTTCATTATTATGGGTACAAGTTAGTATTATGGGTACTACTAGACTTATGGGCCCCACTGCTCTGGATACCATCCTGGCTGCTATGTTGCATCTTGATGATCCCTCCATAACCCTAAACCCTAAACCCGCCTAAACCCTAAATGAACCCCTAAGCCCTACTGTAAACTCTAAACCCTAAGCCCTAAACTCTAAAGCCTAACCCTAAATCCTAAACCCTAAGCCCTAAACCCTAAACCCTAAACCCTAAACCCTAAACCCTAAACCCTAAACCCCAAACCCTAATGTAAGGTCTGGTCCGCGAGCGATGGAGTTTCTGGGGATAGGTGGCAGCAGCCCAGCCATGACGTGAAGTGGTTCAAGATCACTGTAGGTAGGGGCCTTAGCAGTTAGAATAGGGTTCCTTTAAGGGGTTCCTTTAAAACGGGTACTATAAGGGGTACATAGGGGTACTAGAAGGGTTTAATATAGGGGTCCCGAGGCTGGTCGGGTTATGGTTCAGAGTTTAGGGTCAGGGCTCACGGCTTAGGTTCAGGGTCTAGAGATTAGGGTGTAAGGAAAGCAGCCGCTCAACTCAGGTTTTTAGGGAGCCAGCATGCTGTCAGACACACCCGGCAAATGAGAACAACCCATACTGTTGATGATATAAATCCGGCATTCCCTTAAGGACCCTAAACTATGGGAATTATGTTATATACCTTATTATGGGTAATGCAGGATTTAAATCATCAGCCGTAGCACTAGAGACCCGATCCGCAATGGGCGCTTCCTTCTGCTCGCCTGTCGACGAGCGATGCACTTGCAGCCTTCAGTCCACGATCCATGCATTCCGATTTCCCTTATGGGCTGCACCTCGGCTTGGGCTTAGAGCTCTGGGTGGACTTTGGTGTTTTAGCTGCTGGTGCATGACGGGCTCGGAACCAGGACGCAGTGGTTCGTTGTCAAATGCCTGTGGTCGCACAACAACACAGGGTGAAGAAAGGCAACAGGTGCAAGATCAACATTGCTCCATAGGAAAGAAGCCCTGTCATGCAAGCATCGGTATTGCCGTTTATACACGGCCAATGAACGCTAAGTGGCATCCACGCCGCGAAACGCAAAGTCGGAAAGGGAAGTTGAAATTGGCGAGGAATGCAATGCAGAGCCCCATCTTAACTCCTAAGCGCGAAGCACCCAAAGCCTCACACCCTTCAGTGTACCGAAACCCTCAAGACTGGATACCCTTCAAGAACCTTCATCGTACCCTTATAGCAACCCTGAAGTACGAAACCCGCAAGACCCAGTGCCTCATTCCCTAAACCCTTAAGATCCACAGCCCTAAACACTAAACCCTAAACCCCTAAACTTTAACCCTAAACCCCTAAACCCCTAAACCTTAAACCCCTAAACCCTAAACCCCTAAACCCTAAACGCCAACCAAGAAACCCCTAAACCCCTAAAGCCCTAAACCCCTAAACCCTAAACCCTAAGACCCTGTACCTTCGAGGTGAAGGTTTTCGACTTTGTGACCCATAATCCTAGACCGTAAACCCTCAAACCCCGTAACCGTAAGCCTTAAACCCTTAAGACCCAGAACTACAACCCTAAACCCTCAGCCCTACAAGCCTTAAGATCCGCATGAAGAGTCGAGGTGAAGGTTTCCGACTTCTTGGAGATGCTGGGCCCGCCCCGGCCCCACCACCGGCTGCAGGAGGAGGGCCTGCTGCACGCACCTGGGCTTCTAAGTGTCTGTAAGGGTCCTAGAAGGGTTTAGAGTTTAGGGGTTTAGGTTTTTTTGTCTTTGTGTTGTGTTTTGGGGTTCAGAGCCTTACTTTTAATAGGCTGCACCTGGGCCTGGGTTTCGGGTTTAAGGGTTCCTGTAACGTAGGGGCCTTAATAATAGGGTTTAGGGTTTAGGGGTTTAGGGTTTAGGGTTAACAATAATTACCTATACTCTTTTTGGGGTTCCTTATTATAATGATAGTATAAGGGGCCCCAAAACCCTATTCTAATTATTGTGGCCCCTATAGTAATGGGCTTCGGTAAGGGTACTCGAAAGCTCGAGGGTTAGTTCCTCTTTGTGATATGGCAGGTATTTTTTCAAGTCAGGGCTTTGTGGCTGAGGGTCGTGGGTGTGTAGGGTGTCTCGGCTTAGGTGGTGTAGCGTTTTGGGCACGAACGTATCGCAAATCCTAAACCCCTGTATGGTCTTTAAAAGGTTAGGTTTGGATTGCCAAGGAATGGTTTCCAGGCATGTTCGTGATCTTCACTTCGCACCAGTGGTTGAGTTCCACCCACCCAGATCCACAGGGTCAGCAGATGGAGGTGCTTCAAAAGGCTCTCCGCGGGATGATCGACGGATCGCTGCAAGTGCATGAGGACCTCGTGGCCAGATCCGACAGGATGAACCTGTCCAATACTATTCGTCAGCACATCGCTGAGGGGTTCCTTTTCTTCGATTCTAGCTCGTCCAGTACACCTTCTTTATTTTGGACTGTCTCTGTTACGCTTGAACCACTTGACCAGTAGGAGACAGATTACCCTTATCTTTGGGGGGTTATTCGAAATCCAGGATTGGTTTGCCATCCCTCAGATCACCGTACGGAAGGATGGCGTGAATGAAGAGTCTGTAAAGAGCGCTGCAGCCTTGGCGGTACAAAGCATTCCAGCTTATGTTGAGCTGTCCAATGTATTCATTGCGCTGGTGCCAGAGCTAACGCACAAAGATTCGTCTGCTTTGGTGAACTACGCATCGTGGCTGTCTCGCGGGTGGCTTGGCTTCGTTTGGTAAAACCTTTGCCCAACTTTGCCGGAGACTGCAATCAGGGAAAGACCGAGGTGGTGTCGCGCCGAACTCTGGTGTCGTCTATTGTCAAACAAGATCGACACCACCGTCATCGTGATTCATTCCCCGACCCAAGCCGAGTTTATGTTCCCACTCGACTGGCAGCACAACAGCATCGTGAACGGGAACTTCACTGTGGAATCGGATCGTGCCATCGTCGTGCAGCTGGGAGAGACGGCCGTGGAAAGCAAGATCCAACATTTGCAGGTCCACAATCCATCATGGTTTTCACTCTAGCCGCTGTTTCTCTGTTGCGGATCTTGCCACTGTAGCAGTTTCCTGCTTTTGCTGCAACTCATCATTTAACTCAGAACCTATCTTGCTGATTTTACTGCCTGGGGACTAGTACGATTACTGGGGCTGCTGTGTTTCGCTGGCTTCATGATTGCCCGCTAGACAGGCTAGAGTCTACTACGCCTTGGCTTTAGTGTTCGTTGCCATTCGTCGATGCTGAACTTGCATGGGTTCATTGGCATAGCTTCTCTATTGATGACAATGAATGATTACTGTGATGACTTTCGCTTACACTTGCTGTTGAGAGGCTCAAAACATATGAGCACACCTGGATCTTCCTTAAGCCTTAATACTTAATCCACAAACGCCACTGCGGCTGAAGAAGTGAAGCGAAGGGATTGGTACAACAAAACCAGAACCATAATGCATTCTCGGGGAGAGACCGGCAAGGGATCATCACACTTAAAGAAACCTTACTAGTTGATGAGCCTTGAACCCCCAAATTTACCCTCTGCACCTGCCACTAAGTCCTTTGCCACATTGTCACTCTGCTTCCGGTACGCGATTATCGCTTGGGTTCTTCTTATCTTAGCTCTTCTTAGGATAGTTCCTCCTGCAGGGTCTTATGCTTTTTGTGGTTCTGCCAAATTTTCGGCCCAGTGCTGATTGCAAGTGTCATCGTCCCCACCTTTCCTGTCTCGTCACGCACCTCGAACCTCTTCACCTGTTTAAGCCCTAAACCCTACACCCTAAACCCTAAACCCCAAGCCGTCAGGTCCATGGCCCCTTGCGGGATTGCCGTTTCTACTGCGCCCTGCGGCCGAAGCTCCTGTGCCAGGAACGTGCCGATCGAACGCTGCAGAAGTTTTTGGAGGACCGGTTTAGGGTTTAGGGTTGAGGGTTTAGGGTTTAGGGTTGAGGGTTTAGGGCATCGGGTTTAGGGCCTCTCTGGGCGAAAGGGCTTCTTCTTTACCATGGCAGTTGCAATACGAAGAGGTGCCATGAGAGTGGGATCATAGACCCTAAACCATAAACCCCACCTTAAAGCCAAAACCATGAAACCTTGAGCCCAAAAGCCCCAAACCATAAGCTCCGCAGTTCCAATAGCTTCATGGTCTCTGCCTCTCTCCCTCTGTCTCTCGCTCTCTCTATCTACTGATGCAATATAGTAATATCTATTTATAAATATAAATATATCTAGAAATATGAATATACATGTATAGGTACATACATAATTAATGTCCATATTTTTAACTTACAACATAACAAAGACTAAATGTATGTACATTTACATGTTTGTGCATATCATAGGCCCACACACACACACACACATATATATATATATGTATATGTATATACATTTTAGTTACACATATACACAATCATGCCATTCCGTGCTTCCGAAACACTATTCATTCAGGCCTGTACTATCCGGCCGCTCTCCTTCCTGAGCATCGACGTTTAGGGCTGCAGGGTTTTGGGGGATAGGGTTTAGGGTTTAGGGTTTAGGGTGTAGGGTTTAGGGTTTAGGGTTTAGGGTTTTGGGGGATCGATAGGGTTTAGGGTTTAGGGTTTTTGGGATCTAGGGTTTCTGGTTCGCGCTTTAGGGGGCTTTGCACGCGTAGACGCTCTGGACGGACCATACTGCGAGTGAATGAGTGAGTGAGTGAGTGAGTGAATGGGTTTCTGGTTCGATGTTTGTCAGTGGGTGTTGGGGTCTGGCTAGACGTGAGCCCAGTGGCAAAAGGTTTTCGTTGGTAAGGAGCACCCCCAAATGCCCCCAAGCCCCTTAACCCTCAACCCTAAACCCTTAAACCCTAAACCCTAAATCCTTAAACCCTAAACCCTAAACCATTAAACCCTCAACCCTAAGCCCTACTCCGGTAGTTTAAATAACGCAGGGCTTCGGAGTGCTTGAGGACTTCCGGTTCGGCAGCCTGGAGCAAGCCGTGAAGGATACCAGTTCCCAGGTGTGATCGAGCACGGCTTTCTGAGGGCCTTAGAGGGGTGGCTAACGGTTTGAGAAGGGTTTCAGAAGGTTGTCATTGGGCTTTCTATAGTATGTCGAGCCTTTGTTATCGGATTCTGAACAAAGGCTCAACTTGGTTCTTACAGGTGTTGTTGAGTTTTAAAGGCCGTGGTAGTGAGCTGATGAACGACCCCGAGTCTCTACATGATGCTCTGTACTCTGTAGTTTTGAATTTTGTCATGAGCCTTTTTTAGTGTTATCAAGGCTTATGTTTAGGGGTTTAGGGTTTAGGATTTATTCATAAGCCTCATCGGCAGTCTGAAGGCTTATGTTTTGGAAGTTAGGGTTTTGTGTCTGAATCATGAGGACCCTGGCATTCAGCTTCATCGGGATTATTCCAGCCCCTTAAACCCCGTCCCCCCTGCTCCCTTCGGGTCCTTGTGCTGTGTTGTTTTCAAAGATGTGGGATTGCGATCTATGTAGATTAGGAGCACTAGAAGAAGCAGCATCGGAATTACTCATAGAAGTGGAGTAGGAAGCTCAGGAAAGTTGGCTTACAAGGTTCCTCATATCGTAAGATGCATACCATCTCTGTTCGGTTATTGTTGTTCGACAGGAACTTGCTAAGCTGATGCCGAGGGGTTTTGTAGGTGCTTCGTATTGCTAGAGCAGAAGTTTGCAAGCCTTGCCCAAAAAAGTCTGCTACGGGTTGTCGGTTGCAGAGATGAGGTGGTATGAATGCAGTGATGTGCGCCATACTGTCTGGTGACACTGGCATGTTGCGCTTGTTGGCAGAAAGCAGGGCGGACGTGAGCCGTCCCATGCATGGACTCAACGACCTGGGATACTACGACACACAGACTCCTCTCATGGCGGCGACGAAGTCGCATCAAGACCCGGCTGTGCTGACCACGCTTGTTGAGCTCCGCGCAGATCCCAACGGTCGTGCTAGTAACACGAAGTTGTCGTCCTTATACATGTGCCGATCAGCTGGACACGTGCGGGCGCTGCTGGAACAGAGGGCAGAGCTCGAGCACGCCGCCTTGCACGGTGCCGCAGCTTTAGCTGGTCCAGACACGCTTCGAGAGCTCTTGAGCCGCCAGTGCGATCCGAACCATATCCTAGCTGGGCGACAGGAGCGATTTGGGCCATTGCACGCAGTAGCCTTGTTTTCGCTGAGCAATCGACATGCCGTGGAGGCTGCCAAACTTCTACTGGAGCATCGTGCAGATGTCAATTCGCGCTCCAGTCCATCGGACGAGTTCTTGTGGGAATGCAGGAAGGCCCGCATGCGGGTGGTGGTCCTTGGGTTTGCCAACTGCAACATGATGACTCGCCTGCGGGCCTCCATGCTGCTCGACTTTGCTTCATCACTGGGCTTATCTATACCCTAAACCCTGAACCCTCAGGGCAAAACAGGATTCTACTCACTTTTTTGTTTACCAGTATAGTACAGTATAGCATCGTATCGTATAGTGTAGTTATAGTATAGTATAGTACAACTCTATTGTGTTTTAAGATATGGGGGTTTCCGAAAATAGGGGACCCTAATATAGTACCCTAAATAGTAAGTTCCTTATTATAAGGACCCCAAAATAAGGGCCCCTTATTTTCGGAAACTCCCATATGTTGAGAAGTTGCAAAGCTAAGCTGTGCCAACCCAAGGTCTGGGATCAGCCCACTGGGCTACGCAGCATTGGTCGGCCACGGGCAGCTGACGCAGCTGCTTGGAGCCGTTTATGGGGGGTATTGGGGATTTGAAGGGTTTTAGGGATTTAAAGGGTTTTGGGGATTTAAAGGGTTTTGGGGATTTAAAGGGTTTTGGGGATTTAAAGGGTATTGGGGGTTTAAAGGGTTTAGGGTTTCTGTCCATGAAGCTTTGGAGGGTATGAGGGGCTTAGAGGGTTTAAGGGCAGTAGTGGTTTATAGAGGCCTTAGAGGGTGTTACGTAGGGGTTTAGAGGTTTGAGGTTCGGATGTATAGTGCTAGGCTCATGGGCTCTTCTCCTATGGGTTGGGATGTTACCTTGCCGTGGTTCTTGCATGAAATCGCGGTGTATACTTTAGTACTTGGTAGTATTGGCTCGACATCGGCACTTTGTGCATCGTTCCAGCAGAGGGACAAGTAAGGAGTAGAAGTTTGGGGTTATACTGTTGGGAAGAAAGCTTTGCCCTCGCACGAACGGGCTAAACCCGAACCCTTAAACCATAATCCAGAAACCCTAATACCCTAAACCCTAGTATCCTAATACCCTAAACCTTAAATCCTATTCCCGGCCATTCAGTCGCAAGAAAGTTCCCGAGTTCGCGGTCTTGGGCGATCCAAAAGCCCACGTTTCCACAGTGGTGCGATCCTGATTTGTCACACTATTCCCGGACGTCTGTAACATGGGAGACTAAGTAATTGCCAATACTATTTTTTGGGGTTCCTTATTACATTTGGCTCTTATTAAGCCTCTTTTACTTCTTTCTCCCTATCTTCTCGATACAACCCTATTAAACCTGGGTGGAGACCCTAATTCTAAGAAGTCTCCCAAGTTCCCCTATACACCCGATTGAGCTCCTGAAAAGGGAACCCTTACAGGAACCCTCCACCCCTTAACGGGTCCCCCAAAGCCCGAAACCCTAACCCTAAACCTACACCCCCAACCCTGAACACTAAACCCTAAACCCTCAGCCCCTAAACCCTAAACCCTAAACCCTAAACCCCTAAACCCTAAACCCTGAACCCTAAACCTCCAAAAAGGCTCTTCCTCGACTACGGAGCCGATCCGACTCCGAACGACCGCGGGGACACGCCGGAAGACCTGGCGCGCAGGAACCACCACTACCACCTGATCCCCGGCGCTTGGGTTTAGGGTTTAGGGTTTAGGGATTCTGAAGGGTTCGCGCATTTTGCAGATTTTGTTACCTAGGATTCTGAAAACGGCTTGGGTGGACTCTTTTAGGTCTGCCTCTGCGAGGCCGTTCATTGTCTGGCTTGATCAGCAGAGTTTACCGCAATTTCGGCGAGTTGTTCCCTACTTCGTTACAAGACGACTTACAGGCCACCTGCTAAAGCACTCGGGGTCTCCAAGCTCGTGTGAGATTCCTGTAGAAGCCTTAATCATTAGAATAGGGATTTGGGGTTCTTTATAGTGTAAGTATAATAAGGAGCCCTCAAAGCAGTATAGGTAATTATTGAAGCCCCTACATGGCATGCCCCGTTGCACTGGAAGTTTGAATGTTCTGGGGCCGCAACGAAGGATCCCGATGCTTGCGACCTTCGCCACCTGATGCCCCAAAGGCAGAACTTTGGCCACCTGTGCCAGCTGATGTGGGGATGAGCGGCGAGCGTTGAAGACAGCCGGAACCGAAGATGGCGGAAGCCTTCTTGTAGCGCCCGGCCTGCCCCGAATCTTTTGCCAGAAGAAGGCGGTGCGCCAGCAGCGCAACGATGAACTGAAGTGGTTCAAGCTTAGCCGCCCACCTGTGTCTCACGGCTTATCCTAGGCGTCACGAGCAAGTCGAGGGTGACAGCCGAAGCGCTTACGAAGCAACCGCTCAACTGAGGTGTTACGATTGCGAGCAGAAGCATGGTGTAGGAGTTTACGGTTTGGGAGTGAGCATCAGAGACGACTCACAAACAGTCCAAACGGCCAAACCCTAAACCTGATTAAGCCCAAAGCCTTACACCTGAAGCCCTAGCCCCTGAACGGCAAACCGGCTTCACAATGCTCGAGCTTTTTTTGCAAAGTGAGCCTATGTGGAGCCCCAGGGCGAGAAAACGATACCATGCCTGCCGGCCCTTGGGCACTTTGGAAGCTTCCCAAGAGCAAAAACGAATACCGGAGGCCTCGCACGCGCTCACCGTTTGAGAAGTGGCACTCCGGAAAAGTCAAGGTCCATCCTGCCCCCCCAGAGCTTTCTCGATTTGGGGAACCCGCCAAAACAGCCGACCATTTCTGAGGGCTTCTCAGTTCCTCAGCACAAGCCGACGTCTTGGGATTCTATCTTCTGTGTAGATTTTGGGCTGGGTTCCTGGCTCCTTCCGAAGAAGTTCTTTCTCTCGTCGAAATCTGGCAGTTTTCCTAGCTCCCCGACCAAACCTTGCATTTCCTTGCCCGCACTCCGTGTCCTGGTCGGACACGGCGGCGAGAGCTTCGTTGGCAAGTCTGCGCGGGACCTTTTTCGTCTAAACCGGCGTGTCCACCCACAATGAAAGGCAAGCGGTGCAACTTCCGTTTCCGCATCCCCGATTTGCCGGGTGTTTCCAGGCACGAACTGGCTCCTCGGGGCCGAATTCTTGGCCTTCTGTGTGGCTTTCCAGGACGAACAAATTCTGGGCATTTGCTGGCTCCTTCCGGGATAATCCTGGGTCAGGTCCTTTGCTGTATCTTGGTTTTAAGGGAGTGGGCTTTTGGAAAGCGTCGCTCATAGAAAGGGCAACTTCACACGAAGCCCACAGTAGAAAATCAAGTCGACCATGTCGCAGACCATGCCGACATAGAAGACCCATTTAAACTACCGCCGCCTATGTCTGCTTGTCATGCCATCCGCCAGGACGGCCATACGAAATTCTGTCGATGTTCGGCTTTCTCTGGCTTTTTTTCGACGTTCCCGCGTTCCAATGCAGTCTCGCAGAAAGCAAACATTTTTTGTCGACGTTCATCCGACATTGCCGGTGTACCGACGAGTGCCATCGATAGTCACAATAGGATTTCAGGACCCATAGATTGGGCTGCCTGGTACGGAGAGCAATAAGGATAAGGATCCTCCACGTTTTAACAACCCTAAACCTTACACCCTCAACCCTGTACCCTAAACCCTGAACCCCCAACACCGGAAAGCATGGGCGCTTCGCTTTGCTCGCCGGTCGACGAGCGATGCACCTGCAGCCTGCAATCCACGATCCACACATGCAGATTCCCCCTGTGGGCAGCACCTCGGCTTGTGTTTAGCGGTGGGTGCTTTTGTCAGTTCTTGGCGCAGAGTCAAACTATGCCAGGGTTTCCAATTTAGGATACAACAAAGCTTTTCCACTTGTCACAGAAGGGGTCTGACTCATGTTAGATAGAAGCTTACATGATTGCCAGTAGCCTTCCTTAGGGCTCCTTTTCTTATTGTTACAATAAAACACACCCCAGACCCTGTTCTGATGATGAGGGCACTTACATTACAACATCAGCGAAACCGCCAATATGTAAGTCTTGCAGCTACCAAGCACTCATTCCCACTGGAACTGGGCTATCAGGGTCCTAAACCTTAAACCTAAACCCCAAAAACACCCAAGCCCCAAAACCCTGAACCCCTAAACCACCCTAAACCTCGAAACTTAGCCATTTTGGCTCAAGCCAACAGGCCCGAGATTTCCGGATATTGTTTCCAAGACGGCTGCGGAAAGCAACGAGCGAGAACAAATGTATTTAAAAGTGCTCCGGCTCAGAAGCTCAAGCCCTCTAAGCTACCTTCGACTCCGAACCCTCGGAACCTGCTGACGGCCAGGGAGCCTGTGTGGCTTAGGCGAGAGAGGGTTTAGGGTTTTGGGGTGTGCAGTTTAGGGTTATATAGGGGTATAGGGTTGAGGGTCCAGGGTTTAGAGCTCTTGAAGCGCGTTAGCTGCCGCAGTCTTGAGCCTTCGCCCTGATCCGAGTATTGGTGCCCGGAAAGATATTGGGTTTGTTGATCGCTGGCCTGCACCAAGCCCAAACAGAAACCCCAAGAACCCGAAGCCCGCAGCCTGAAACTCGACACCGCCTGGACTCCTAGAGCCCCAGCCCCTGAGCCCCGAAACCCTCAAGATCAGGCTCCCCCCACTTTCCTAAGCCCTTAAATCCAAAACCCTCAAGATCGACGAGAACCCTTAACCCTTATAGTACCTTGATAGCAAGGCTGACGTGTAAAGCCCTTAAGACCCTTTACCTTCGAGTTGAAGCGTTTCCGACTTCCCTAAACCCTCAAACCCTAAACCGTAGCCATTTTGGCTCAAGCAACAGCAAGAACCGGACACGTGACAATCTTCCTTTCTTCTTTCTGGGACTAGACACATCTGTCAGTCTTTGAGTCTTTGTCTCCAGGTAGCAACAAAGCATCAAAGTGGACATGGGCGCTACTTCATCAGACGGTAAGGGTCCGACGATAACATCAGAACGTCCGAAGCAATTCTCAGTGAAGTCTCAACCTGATAGAACGCTTTGGCAGAAGCATGTTTCGGCTCAGCCTCTTGTTCTAGATGAGATTCGTGAGGAGGAGGAAGAGAGTCATGAAGAATCGGCGGCGGAAGCTGCACCCGAACGTCCGATCACACAGTTCCCTGACCCGAATCTCTTAGGAAGATTCTTCTCAAACCTCTGATTAGTGATGATGGATGGCTCGTTCCCAAAAGTTGGTGACGATGCACAAAACAGAGTGAACCCAATGACCGTGTCTTTTGTGATGCGTTCACAGCAGTGCTGTTGTTTGCTCCCGAAGAGGTTATCGCAAACACCATCGACCTCATGCAGAAACGTAATGAGTCACAGGAGGGGTCAGGACTGTGGGTAGCTGGCTGCTTCGGAGAGGTGTGTAAACTTTTTTCAGGGAAGGCAGGTACGAGGTTCGGTGTGGCCCCTGCAAGCACCTAAGGTGTTCTACGCTAGAGGGCTCCCACATGCGGGGTTCCGCGCAACTAGCAGAGTCGTTCTTGCAGCCTTTACGACCCAACTCCGCAAACTGGGCTTCAACCTTCTCCCCAAGCCTAACAGCCCGCAGGTTTCTCCACCACCCCAGAAGAGATTGAGACAACTCTCTTTGCGTGAGTTCATGGCCCTGTGCCCTGAAGCCCATGAGACCATCGAGGTCTTTGATAGCCATGTATGACTAGTCGCAAAACAAAGATGTTAGTCCTAGACCTTCAGAAGGTCCTGATACACTGCCGGAGTCTGGAGGCTCGCCCAAAACACTATGTGGATTCCCTCACCGGGAGCATGTATTTCCAAGAACAAACATGCTGTCTGTCTGTTGGCGAGGTGCTGGATGCTGAGGTGAGACACGAGCTGGGGCAAGTCGATGCTATGCCAGAATGAAGTAGCCAGGTGCCAGATGGCCCATCCGGGGAATCCAGACACAATGCTGGTTCCTAATGGCCGACCAACTGCTAGAAGAGTGCCGCGACAATGGACACCCACGGCCTCGAGCAAAGGCTATCTGCCGGAGGATGCAGACGGCGACTGACAGACACATGCCTGGCATGCCATGAATTCATATATTGCATGGACGGAGCAACAAATTTGGCATGATGGTAGCATGCTGCATGCTGCGACAATGGACAGGCACACAGCACAGCCTACAAAACCCCTGGTTTTTGGAGGGTTTCTGGTGTGGACAAAGGAGCTGCCTGCATCATGATGCAAGTCCGTGCATGGTGCGAGGAATTCATAGTACAGGGACGACACAACAGTCGACCTGGACACGCACTTTTCTGCATGTGTATGAAGATGGGGTGGGAGCCAGCGAGCAAGCAAGCTGTCGACCGGCCTCGGCTGCATGATGATTTTGCTTGGTGTTTTTGCATGGGTACCGGCAGTGGCAACAGAAGAGCTTCACTGATCTGGAAAATGAATTATTGGAAGGAGTTTATGGTTTGCGAAGTACAATACATGAGAAATGCAGGCGCGAGGGAATTTGCTGCAAGGTGCGGGGCACACACGATTGGATGCCCTACATGTCTGGCTAGAGCACTGCGCTTTTTATCCGCTCAGCTGCGCAGATAGGATGTTACACTAAGTAGCAGGGCAGAGTGTGACGTGTCCAGTTTATCGTCGCTGAGTTATGATTATCAAGCCCCAGCTCTGCTTAGGAACGTGCCGTAGCAGTAAGACCACATGCCATAGGGTCGAGGCAACCCCACAGTTTGTGATGTGTTTACTGTCTCGCTCCTCTGTTTTGTCATCTTTGTCTATCAAAAGATGCCTATGAAACCTAGAGCCGTAGTTTCACGTGGATGTGTTTTCCTTGAAGTTGAGACTTGCATTGCTGCTGAATTGTTGGTGACGCTTGTAATCTGCAAGCTCGCCAGACTGTGCTCGTGAGGAGCACACAAACATGGTGCTCGAGGTGCATCGCTCGGGATTGTCGGGCTTGAGGTGCGTGGGTGAGTTGGCTGTGTGCAAGATGCCGTCGTGCCTCTAGCTACTGACCTCGGGCCACACGTGCCTGCCTTCAAACCTGACAAGCCTCGCCTGCATCGTTCGAGTCGCGAAAGTTTAAACCCCGACGACCCATATTCCTAAACCGTAAACCCTCAAGACCCGTAACCGTAAGCCCTAAACCCTTAAGACCCCGACCTACAACCCTAAACCCTCAACCCTACAAGTCTTAAGATCCGCATTAAGAGTCGAGGTGAAGGTTTCCGACTTTCTGGAGATGCAGGGTCCGCCGCGGCCGCACCACCTGCTGCAAGAGGAGGGTCTGTTGCATGCGCCTGGGCTTCTAAACGTCTGTAAGGGTATTAGAAGGGTTTAGGGGTTTTGTCTCTGTGTTGTGTTTTGCCGTTCAGAGCCTTATTTTTATAGTTTTTCTGTTAAATCAGGGCTTTTCTGGCTGAGGGCTGTGGGCGTGTAGGGTTTCTTGTCTCAGGTATGTAGAGTTTTGGGCATGAATGCACAACAAAATCCTACACGTCCTATAAACCTTGTTATGGTCTTAAAACAGACAGGTTTGGGCCGGTTTGGGTCACCGAGGAATGGTTTCCAGGCATGTTCGTGATCTTCACTTCGCACCAGTGGTTGAGTTCCACCCACCCAGATCCACAGGGTCAGCAGATGGAGGTGCTTCAAAAGGCTCTCCGCGGGATGATGGACGGATCGCTGCAAGTGCATGAGGACATCGTGTCCAGGTCTGACGATATGAACCTGTCCAATACTATTCGTCAGCACATCGCAGAGGGGTTTCTTTTCTTCGATTCTAGGTCGGCTAGCAGTGTGCTTATACCCTCTTCATTTTGGGGTGGCTCCGTTGTCATTACCTAGAATGAAGAGGAGTAACTCTTATACGGGGTTATAGGATCACCAAGGATTGGTTTGCCATCCCTCAGATTACCGTGCGGAAGGATGGCGTGAATGAGGAGTCCGTAAAGAGCGATGCAGCCCTGGCGGTACAAAGCATTCCAGCTTATGTTGAGCTGTCCAATGTATTCATTGCGCTGGTGCCAGAGCTAACGCACAAAGATTCGTCTGCTTTGGTGAACTACGCATCGTGGCTGTCTCGCGGGTGGCTTGGCTT
>CAJNDV010032522.1:0-13635 GCA_905221635.1 Symbiodinium sp. CCMP2456 | reverse complement strand
TGGCTGTCTCGCGGGTGGCTTGGCTTAGTTTGTTAAAACCTTTGCCCAACTTTGACTGAGACTGCAATCAGGGAAAGACTGAGGTGGTGTCGCGCCGAACTCTGGTGTCGTCTATTGTCAAACAAGATCGACACCACCATCATTGTTATCTATTCCCCGACCGAAGCCGAATTTATGTTCCCACTCGACTGGCAGCACAACAACATCGTGGACGGGAACTTCACAGTAGAATCGGATCGGGCCATCGTCGTGCAGCTGGGAGAGACGGCCGTGGAAAGCAAGATCCAACACTTGCAGGTCCACAGTCAATGATTGTGTGCATTCTTGCTGCTGTTTTGTGTTTGTCCCTATTGATGATGTTGCAACTCCCTGTGCAGCAGCTGTTGAGTTGCCTCACGTTTTACTTCCGTACCGGTTACTGCTGCAGGAGTACTGCGATTGCTGGGGCTAGCGGCGCCTGGTGTGTTTGGTTGATTGGTTAGATATTTCGTAAATTGCCTTGGTTGGTTGCCATTCCTACTATGCACCCTGTTCTCTTGAGCATTCCTGCACGTTGCCGTTGTGACGATTGTGGTCGGAGCAGATTGTCGCGATTTCGTGAGACTGTTGCGATTATTCATCGGGCTTTGCTGTCTGTCTTGGCTTTTGCTGTTTTGCATAGTCGTTCAATGGCATTGCAGCTTTTGCAAACATGGCTGCGAATGTTGCCATGTATGCTTGTCAAGTTGGCTTGACCATCATTCATGGGGGAGATTGAAGTACTGTTGCGGGTTCCGTTACGGGTTACTCTTAGAGTGTCTTTCCTGATTCAGTTTGACTCTCGTGTCGTTGCTGCCGTCTCTGTACTGTGGCTGTTGCAGTCCGTGCTTGTCGTGTTTACTGTTGTATTTGCCAATGATGTATTGATACCAGTTTTGCGACACACAGAGGAACTGCTGGCCAGAGCGGTACCTACTGTTAAGCATCAACATGACTTCGACTGGTGCGGATCTCGCCCAAACCCTAAACAGCGCCTGGCCTGTCTGAGAGTGAGCACCGAAACAGCTCAACCCTATGCTCAAACACTAAAGTACACTAAGCCCTGCCACTAATCTGTAATCATGCGTCTGCTTAATGGATTTTTCGTCATGTCTGCGGGCGCTTCTGTTCGGATCCTCGCCGTTGCTCAGTTATCCTTACCTAGACTCTTCGCAGGATGGTTCTCCGAGCGTTTCAGGATTTGGGGTTTGTGAGCTTTGTCTTACAGGGATGTCCAAAGAACTCGTTGTCTTGCTTATCTTCTTCGAGCAGAGATATCGCCAGCCCCATGCTCATTGCAGTCGTCATCGTATTCACCCCCTCACCGTCATTGCATTCCCCAAACCTCAGTCCCTAAGCCTTGAGCCGTCAGGTCTATGGCCCCTTGCGGGATTGCCGTTTCTACTGCGCGTTGCGGCCGAAGCTTCTGTGCCAAGAACGTACCGACCGAACGTTGCAACAATTCTTGGAGGACCCCTTGGGATGGAAGGGCCTGGACTACCAGAACTCAGTGCCTAAGCAGGTCCTGCACATGAATTCCTTATTTTTTCATGCAAAGGAGAAGGTGAGGGTAGTGTAACAATACTTTTTATATTGTTAAACCCGAACATTGGCATGGTTTGTGCGATGGTAGTCTAGGGACCCCGATTTTTTTAAGGCACCCTTTGAGCCGCAAACCCTGTCATCAACCCTGTTATGATATCCACAAACCCGAAGCCTCAAAATTCCCCCTACTGTGCAGAACTTCCCTGCAATGCGGGCTTGGTCCTTGATAAATAGGAGGCAGAAATAAGCCGACTGCGCACCGAGCACCTCATCTGGCTGGTCTGAGTGTGAGAGCGTAAACCCTAAAGAATTAAAGCCCTAAGCCCTAAACCCTAAAGCCCTAAAGCCCTAAAGCCCTAAAGCCCTAAAGCCCTAAACCCTGAGGCCAAACTAAAGCCCCAAACTCGAGGCCCCAAAGCCCCCAAAGCCTTAAGCGTAAGTCCCCAAACGATGGCAGAGGGAAAAAAAACAAACGCCGGGGTTTCCGAGTCCTTTGTCTGCTTCGTTTCTGGAGGACTTCCAGTTTACCAGCCTTGAGGAAGCCGCCGCAGATGCCAGTCTCTGGGTCGGATCGAGTTCCCTTTTTTTTCTGATTGGCTAAGTGGGGGTTATACGGGTTTATACTGCGTCTGCAGGGTTCTAGAGGGTGTTTTGGTGGTTAGTGGGTTTTATATAGCTTTAATGGGCTAAAGGTTTGATCAACAACAGCGGATGCCTTAAGGAGACCTATCCTACTTTGTGGTCCTTAGTGTCCGTGGACGTTTGGTCTGGGTTCAATTCGGAAGCTCAGTATAAGACGCAGCAATGTATTAGAAAAATACTTGTATAACTGGCATAGCAAGCATAAATATGCTTGACCTAGGCCACTAGATGCGGCTGGCTTTTTCAGGACATCTGTTTAGAGGCTTCCTCGTGTGCAGTAGGCTTATTCGACAGGCAATGGTTGTTGCCGTTGCCGAGGGTCTTTGGTGCATAAGGCTGCCTTCCCCACGTTTTTACCTGACATCCAAAAGTTGCTTCACAGTGCTGGCGGCTTCTTCGCACAGTGTTTGGCAAAAGCTCCGCTCAGGCAAAAAGTTCGTGTTTTGCGAAAACAGTAACAGAGCAGAGCTGAGGTAGCATGAATGCCGTGATGTGTGCCATACTGTCTGGCGACACTGGCATGCTAACCTTGTTGGCAGAAAGCAGGGCAGACATGAGCCGTCCTATGCATGGCCTCAGCGACTTGGGGTTTTATGACACACAGACACTTCTCATGGCGGCGACGAAATCACGTCAAGATCCGGCGGTGCTAACCAAGCTTGTCCAGCTCCGCGCAGACCCCAATGGTCGTGCCAGGACACAGCTTTCGTCCTTATACATGTGCCTGGGTTCTTGTAAAAAGGTTTCATTTCAATTACTATAATAAGGAAACCATATTATTTACTATAGACCCTTATTATGGTAACTTACTGATTTACCATAGATCCTTATTATGGTAACTTAAAATTTAATCCCTTAAAAAGAGCCCAGGTGCCGATCACCTGGACACGTGAGGGCCTTGCTGGAGCAGAGAGCAGAGGTTGCAAACTCCGCATTAAACGGCGCAGCATCCTTCGCTGGTCCAGACACTCAGGGGCTAAGTAGGTAGGGTTTAGGGTTTAGGGTTTAGGGTTTAGGGTTTAGCTTTTTGGGGCTTATATGATCCTACTTTAATTCAAAAAGTTAACCTTTTTTTGGGCTGGGGTACTCAGCCCCTATAAGGACACGATTCTAGAGCTATTGAAGCACCGGTGCGATCCGAGCGATATCGGAACTGGACGATATGGGCCATTGCATGCTGTTGCACTGTTTTCGCGGAGCAATCGGCATGCTGTAGAGACTGCCAGACTTCTTCTGGAGAATCGTGCAGACGTCAACTTACGCTCCACTCCACGTGGCGAGTTCTTGTGGGAATGCAGGAAGGCCCGTGCGCGGGTGGCGGTTCTTGGGTTTGCCAATTGCAACATGATGACGCGCCTGCGTGCCTCCATGCCGCTTGACTTTGGTTTACAAAATGGGCTGTTGTAACCCTACATCTTACATCCTGCAGAGACATAGCCCAAGGTCAAGCTTCAAAGCCACGATGTGAGCCTGCAAGGCACATACCAGGGCCGCAAAGATTTCTTCCAAATGCTAAAACCTGCACCTACACTCCTAAACCCGAAATTGCGATAGAGCATCGCGCGATCCGGGTGGAAGCCTTGGGTCAAAACTGCGAAATAAGTTATCATTGTTTACTCATCATAACGTTGGGCTTAGAGTTTCAGGCAGGCTTTAGGGGGAGCTAGCCAAGACAAGGCCTGGGATTACCCCTCTGGGCTATGCAGCTTTGGTGGGCCACGGGCAGCTGACGAAGCTGCTTGGAGTTGTTGCAGGGGGGCGACAGAGGGTTTGGGGATGTTTGAGGATCTAAACCTAAACCTCCATTCGGGCTCAGAGGGTTGAACACGGTCAGTCTTATGGGCTTCTCTCTTGGGAAGTTGGCCACTTAACGACCGCGTCGAATCTCTGCGCATCGGTCCAGCAGATGGACCAGAAGCAGAGAAGACGTCTTGAATGAGTGCTATCGCCGAAGCAGAGCCTGTATCTTTTACTACACACGTCTGAAGAATTCGTAATCATATACCCCTCGTAACCTCTAAATCCCTGAATGAGTACCTTTTGAGTTCTATTTCATACCCCTTTTGCAATCCCTGACAGGTTTAGGGTTTAGGGTTTAGGGTTTAGGGTTTAGGGTGATTATGGTCTTTTCGGCTCAGGCTGCAGGCTTCAAGGTCCAAGCTGTTCCCCTAGGAGCCCCCAGTGGATGCAGCGAAGAGACCCTAAACTCCTAAACCCTAAACTCTAAACCCCTAAACCCCTAAACCCCTAAACCCTAAACCCTAAACCCTAAACCGCTAAACCGCTAAACCCTAAACCCTAAACCGCCTGTAGACTCTATAGAACCCTCATACCCCTCGAAGTATCCCCGAAAGGAAGCCCTAAAACGACCCTAAACCCTAAACCCCAAACCCTAAACTGTGCCTTAAAGGGACTCCGTACTCTAATTCTTGAGGCTCCTAGGGTTCAACGAACCGACCGACCCATGGAGCCTGCTAAATCCGAAGTTTAATCCGACGGGCTCAAGGTTTTCCGAAATAGGGTTTAGGGTTTAGGGGTTTAGGGATTAGGGCAATGTGCGCTGCAGCCCCTGCTCCAAAAAAAAAAAGGGTTTAGGGTTTAGGGTTTAGGGATTAAGGTTTAGGGTTTGAGGCTTTGGGGTTAAAGGCTTGAGGTCTGGGGGGTTACGCTTAGGGGTTTAGGGGTGAGGGAGCGCCGAACTAAAGAGATGGGAAACTTTGAGCCCTAAGCGGCCAAACCCGGAAACCCTGAAACCGCAAAGGCAGCCTAACCGGGTTTAGGGTTTAGGGTTTAGGGTTTTGGGTTTAACCCCCGCAGCGTTCCCTTATAAACCCTAGCCCCAAGCGCCTCCCCTAAACCCCACACTGGCCCCCTCAAGCCTAAAAGCTTTTATCCTTCATGGAACTCTTAAAAGGAAACTCCCCTAAAGGTCCTCCTAAGCCCAAAACCCAAACCCTAAACCCTAAACCCGAAACCCGGAAAACCCTAAACCCTAAACCCTACACCCCTTAAAGGTCCTCCTAAGCCTAAAAGGCTCTTCCTCGACTATGGGGCGGATCCGACTCCGAACGAGCGCGGGGACACGCCAGAAACTTTGGCACGCAGGAACCACCACCACCACCTGACCCTTGGTTACTGGGAGTCGGCCTTAAGTTTGTTTTAAACCCTAAACCCTAAACCCTAAACGCTTAACCCTAAACCCTAAAGGCTAAACCCCAAACCCTAAACCCTAGTATAGAGTTCTGAAGGGTGGGACTCTGGGTTGTCCCTTTGTTGGTGACTCTGGGTTGAAGGTAGCAAGCTGGTCAAAACGATGGGGGGGTCACTATTATAACCCAAAGGGTCCAAAGCAGATAGTAGTTATCCAGGTTAATATTTGGGAGAGTATATGATAATCAGGTACTTGGGCCCTTAGGGTAAGTATAACCTACAAGCTACCAGCCTTTCTGGAATACTAGAGTGTAGGGTTTGGTGTTTTGGGCTCAGGGTGTCGGGTTTATTCATGGTTTGGGGTTTTTTACGGGCCTCGGATTTAGGGTTTAGGGTTTAGGCAAGTCTTGAGCCAGTGTGACTCTAAGAGGGTTAGGGGTTGCGGTTTAGAGTTTCGGGTCGCCACCCTATCAAGTCCCTTGGACCCCAAGCTCTACGCCAGGGCTAAGAATTTTGAGCTGGCTACTGAGGATCCCAATGCTGGCCACCTTCGGAACCTAAGCCCTTGACCAGGAATCCGAGTTTGAGCATAAGGTGGCGTTTGGGGCTTAGGGGCCGGAATAACCTAAACCCTAAACCCTGAACCCCTAAACCCCTAAACCCTAAACCCTAAACCCCTAAACCCCTAATAATTACCGAGAGTATTCCGTAGGACTCCTTGCTATAAATATGGTACACCATACTCCGAGACCCTGGCCCCTACATTCGTTACCTTGATCCGGATTTTTGTTGGATGCCTTCCCAACATATGAAGTAGGGATTATTTGGGGGAGTGCAGAACCAATAAGTGTGATAAAGTTGGGATTATTTTGGAGATTTTGTGTTCAACATGTATGAGCGATTGGAAGTTTGAATTTGCCAACTGCAAAGCAGTCTTCGTGCCATGGGGCAGCAAGACGTCACCCGAACGATCGGCCTTGTCCTTGTCTCACTTGAGACCCACCAGCCTAAACCCCCAGACCTGCGGCAGTTTTGTAGGATTCCTGTGTGTATGTAAAAGCCCTATGGAACCGTTCTGCCCACTGCACCCCCCCATTTCCCAATTGCTGGGGGTTGGCAACCAGTGAAATGCGCTGGCAGCAAACGTAAGCGTTGGCAGAGTGCCGCCGCCCGCGTGCAAACGGCTTTGTTTGGGCTGTTTAGCTGTGGGTGTGAGCGCTAACATAGGAAACTGATCAAGAAAGCCTGGGTCTTTATTCGGAATTAGGACTCTCTGTATGAATCCAAGCATCATGGTGTTATGGGGCCAGGGTGTCATAATCAGTTTCCACATTAGATGCCCTAAGCCCTGGACCCCAAGACCCTTGCATGAAGCTCGTAAATATCGAATCCTCGATCTAAGTAGTCGGCGGCAAGGCACCCCAAGGCTACGAACAGTGAGGGTTCGACACCACAGGGTTTCGGTGTGTCGAGGATTTCCTGCAGGTTCTGCACTCTACTGGTGTACTATGGAAGGAAGCAGCTCTCACTGCTTATCGGCTAAGAGTAGGGTTTGCCTAAACCCTAAACCCTAAACCCTGAACCCTAAACCCTAAACGGCCTTTGGAGGTTTGAGGGCAGTAGACGTCGGTGTAGTACAACATACCACCGAACTCGACCCCGACATGTGCAGTTTGATGTCGAGCATCCTTGCAATAAGGCCCAAGAAGGTAATATAGGGGCCTAAATAATTACCTATACTATTTTGGGGGTTTAGGGTTCAGGGTTTAGGGTTTAGGGTTAATAATTACCCATACTATTTTGGGGTTTCCTTATTCTACTTACAGTATAATGGGCCCCAACACCCTATTCTAATTCTTAAGGCCCCTACATTAATCTTTGCCACCAGAGTTCGCCAGTTTCTTCCCGCCGCTTTCTGGCTCCAAGAGTCGCACCCGGGTGACACAAGGAAGCCTACCCTCAAGTGGTGTGGCAGAGAGAAGTAGCGACCATGGGACGCAAGCAGAAGACCGGCCTCTCGACTCTAAGGGCCTCTTGGGGTTTAGGCTTCAGGATGTCGAGCATCAGTTCTGTAGGGTTCTGGGTTTCGGGTTTAGGGTTTGGGTTCTCTAGGTTTAGGGTTTGGGGTTTAGGGTTTAGGTTCTGTAGGGCCTTCTGCAAGCTTCAGGACCCTCCTCGACCGTTGATTCAATTTTCTCTTGCCATCAGACCATGACCTGACCAGAAGTCTCCATTTAGCTCCTTGTTTGGTTTAACCAACTATCCATTTGGGATCCTATAAGGTAGCCCCAAAAAGGAACTACAATGGAGACTATGGGTAGAGGTTTGGTAGGAGGTGAAGTTACCGACTTGGAGCCTTCTGGGGGAGCTGCAGCCTAGCTGGTGAGAAGTCTAGGAAATACTAAGGGTGCCTACTGGAAATCGTAGCATTAAGTGTGGCAACAAAAGCAAGAGTGGAAGTAGCTATAGTAGCAAGTCGAACAAGTATTGGTAATAGTAATCTTGGTAGTAAAAGTCATAGTGAAACAGGCAGCAATAGCCATTGAGGGCCCCTGGCTTGATGGGTTCGTAGGGTCTCCAAATCCCTCAACCCTCAAGAACTTAATCATCAAAAACTCCGCACCCTAAAACCTCTACACGTGTCGAGCCTTGTCTGCTGTGTGCGAGAGTGAGAGTCGAAAACCCTAAACCCCTGAACCATCACCCCCCTTTGCAGTGTCCGATTTGCGAGAGCGTAAGCCCTTAACCCTTGCGAGCTAGGCGGTGTGACTCTGTCAGATGGGCGGGTGGGAAAGCCCCCATACCTGTCGACCCGAAAACGCACATGCAGCCGAGGCAATGCGGAAGGCGGTGAAGGCGGTGGCGAAGGAACGCATGTTTGCTGCAGGTCTTTTTAATGATTCAGGCCGAGCCCGAACCGAAATCTAAACCGCGAAGAGTAGTAATGCCAGTAGATACTAGTAGTTCTAAGCAGGAAAAGCCAGTAATATTCAATGGCAGTTGTAATAGCCAAGTGATAGCATTAATGCTCAAAGTATGAAGAACAAGCCTTATAATGAGAATGACGGAGTACGAGAGATCAGAATAAGCATAATAAGTATTATAAGATTATTACATGCTGGCACATATTTCTTCCGGCTGTGGCTCCGAACCGATGTTGCTTTGCCGACGTCAGAAACCGCCATCCGGGACAAGGCTCTAGAAGAACTGGGGGCGAAGAGAAAGCAAGTTTAACGAGACTGATACCGTTAATGATGGTAACCAGTTTGAGTTTGAACCCCTAAGCAGAGGATTCTGTAACCGGGTTCAATGTCTTGAGAAAAAGGCAAAAACTCATTCTTCTCTCCACCAAAATCAGCCTTATTCTTCTCGACCAGACAAATATTTCAGTTTGCATGCCTCTGATTTAGGGTTTCGGATTATTGTTTTCCATCTAACTCCTTCCGTAAAAGTTGTGTAGCTTCTATTTGACATTGCTAGGCCATAGCAAGAAACTGATCAAACATAAAATCAGCGCTACAATAAACTGGATGCTTTTCGTGCTTATTGGAACATGTGTGCTCGAGCGCTCAAATGACAGCGGGAGCATTTGAGCGGATTGTATCTGGTCGTAAGAGTTCTAATTCTGCTAATTTATGTTCTGTTTAACCCTCGATTGGAGAGTCTCGGAAAAACCAACAGCTAGAATTTCTGATCAACTCGCTAAGATGATTCCTTGGTGTGTGCTGAACATTCCAGACTCTTCCTAATAGAAAGCCCCCCAGTCAGCTCTAAACCCTAAGACCAAGGTCCCGCTATCCAGACTAAATCTGTGTCCTTGTTGGATACAACTTTACATTCCTGTTGTAAAGAACCCAACAAGGGTTGAACATGGTCAGAGTTAATATAACCCCCGACAGGAAAACAGAAATCCTCAAGCCTTTCGCGCCAATAACCTCCAAAAATCTTGTGGCCTGGAGCCCCTAGAAGCCGCCAAAAGCTGTGAGCCCAGAAGCCTCCCCAACGAGCTCCAGGAGGTGAAGGCAACATGAGGCAGATGCAAAGCGCCTTCGCGAACTTGCAGAAGATGATGGCCACCACGTCGGCAGTTTCGGGGGGATGTAGAGCTTGGGTCTTGAGGGCTCCTTCAAAGGGTAGTCCAGGAATCTTTAGGGCTTCGGTTCTGGAGATTCGTTCGGGCTTGTCTGATTTTAGTTTAGGTTTCAGGCGGGTTGGGGGTGAGAGCTTCAGCATTAGATTGGCCACGCTATGAGTTTCAGGTTGTTGAGCCTGTGTAAAAAAGGGTTTAGGGTCTACCGAAACTTCGGCCCAGATCCAGGAACATCTTTATGCAGCTGAGGCCATGACGAATCCGGACCTTTTTGGCCAGCCGGGTGGCCAGAATCAACCACCACCGATGCCAGGAATGCCAGGAATGCCGAGCATGCCGGGAATGCCAGGAATGCCGGGCATGCCGGGTATGCCGGGAATGCCACCGCACCTCGACCAGAAGAGGGCTTTGAGCTTGTTGCCTAAGTTGGTAGTGCCGCTGCAATGTGCTTGTGCCACTGCTTCGGGAACCTACCAAACCTAACCCGACACCCGAAACCCGAAGCCTTAAACCTTAAACCTACCGAACCTCGAAGCCGTCAATAGCCACTGAGGATCCGAGGTTTGAGGATCTTAGGGCTCTAGGCGTTTGCTTCTTCGGCGGGAACAACAGACCGGTAGAAACAAAACTGGCAAGAGCCAAGATATGAGTACGGAGACCAAGATGTTGATCAGAGGCACCTGCAGCACTCAAGGATAAAGGCTAAACTGTCTCTCTCTCTCTCTCTTCCTCTCTCTCGGTGTTCCTCCCGCACAGTGGCTTTGCACTCGGGTCGGTTCTGAAGACCACATGGACGGATGGCAAGAACCCGACACGTCCTCACCAAATCTCATGCAGCCCTTATTTGGGGGTTTAGTGTTGAAAGTGGAAGCTTTGCACAACCGGCCCTGCAAACCTTGGCACAACAGTCCCAGGAACCCGATGATGATGGGCGGCATGATGCCTCAAGGCCTAAACCCTAAACCCTAAACCCTAAACCCTAAACCCTAAACCCTAAACCCTAAACCCTAAACCCTAAACCCTAAACCCTAAACCTTGCCCTGCTTCAAGGATCAAACGGCTGAGTAAGTGGGAGATCCTTGGGGCTATCGGTTTAGAGTTTAGGGTTTAGGGTTTAGGGTTTAGGGTTTAGGGTTTAGGGTTTAGTATACGCTATAAGTATCCTAGACCCGTCGTGGTAAAGGCATGGCGCTTCAAAGCGTAACAGCCCAACAACTGGACTTACAACCTCAGGGCTTTGAAGGAAGTTTTCTGGCGTCTCTCGTGAAGATTTTCCGCAAACCCTCAGGTTGTTTTTAGTCCACCTTCCGGGTTCCTTGCGAACTCCGCCTGTACATGCGTTCACGCATAGATTGTGGAATGTTGGCTTCAGATTGCGGCCGGGGCCAGGGCCACAAGAGGCGAAAGGTGTCTGGACGAGTCTTCTAACTTCTCGCACTGGCGTAAAGAAGCTTCGGTCGTCGTAAGTCTGATTGTGGTAGTGGCAGTGGTAGTGGCAGTGGTGACGGCAGCGGTAGGGGTAGAGGCAGTGGCAGTGGTAGTGGCGGTAGTGGTGGTGGTGGTAATCGTAGGAGGAGGAGGAACAGCAGGAGGAGTAGTAGGAGCACAGGTTTGGTCGGAGTCGCAGCAGCAGCAGCAGCCGTGGCCGCAGTGGCAGCGGCACTGCAGTCTCTATGCTAGCGATATGATGGTGGCGTGATGATGAGCTCCGCGTTGCTGAGTAAGTAATGCCCAGTTTCCGAACTCCGCAAGCCGTAATTACCGGTAGATTCGCGCAGACATGCGTCCTCAATGCAAAGTGATCGCAGCCGTACATCCGAAATCTGAGGCGCAAGATCCTAAAGCTCCTTGCAGCTCACACTGCAACAAAACCCTAGGTCCTGAACCTCCCTAAGCCCTAGGCCCTCAACCCTAAACCCTGCAGTGCGACCTAGTCAGCGAAGCGGGAGGAAAAAACACCCTAAAACACTAAATCCTAAACCCCACACCAGGCGTTGGCAATGTTGTTCCACCAAAAGCCGGCGGCAAGGCCGATGGGAAAGGCGGCCTCTTGAGCGGCATTTTGGGGGTATTTTCGGGTTCAGGGCCGTTTAGACAGGGTGTACGGTTTGGAGTAAAGGGTCTAGGGTTTGGAGTGTTTTAATTAGCACTTTTTTTTGTTTTACAGCTTCTAGGGCTTATAGAAGCCTCAATCATTTCCGAAATCATTCCGTGGGGTTCTTCTTTGGAGAAACCGAAAAATAAGGGGCGCCCCAGAGCCTGTCTGAGGGGTTCAGAAGTGCAGGCTCCGAGTTTTTGGCTGCTGAGGTTTTGGGTCAGGGGCCCTAACGCCATGGTTTAGTGTTTAGGGGTTTAGGGTTTAGGGTTTGCAGGTTTCGGGTTAAGGGTTTAGGGTGTAGGGGTAGGGTTTAGGGCCTCGCGGGTTTAGGGTGAACCTTGTGTTTGCGTGTAGGAGCTCGTGCTGTCATGCTACGATGAGCAACGCTACAAACCGTTCTGCAGAGAACGCTAATGGTCTACTATAGTCCCATATATATATATATAGATAGATATATGTATGTATATATATATATATATGTGTATATATATACATATAAATATAGATAAACGTGTGTATATATATATATAGATGTATACGTATATAGAGTCACAGATACACACACATATACACACATACATAAATACATACATACATACATACATGCATACATACATACATACATACATACATACATACTTTATTATAGTTTTTTCGAACATGGTCTTAGGCTCCCAGTGAGCTTATGAAAGTCTGCGTGCGAATACACGCAGTTGACATGCGAAGCTAGTTCTTCACGCTTTGTATTAACATCCAGATGGCAGCAGTTTTTGGATTGCTACCATCATGAGGAAAGCATAGTATTCGCGTTGCGTTTCTCAGAATTATGGCAACTTAAGCTAGGTTCCTAGGTTCCTGAACAGGAGCCCTTACAACGAAGCATTGTAGAATGCAACACCTTCATAAACTAAGTTCCCGAAATGGAACCCATACAAAGCCTGCACAAAACCTTTATCAGATAGGTTCCTTAGCAAGAACTCCTGAGAAGCAAGCCGAGTCGTGTCAGAATCAAAGCTCACAGCGAAAGCTGGATGTATGCCCTAAGCCCTAAACCCTATGACTTTCGGATTCAGGGTTTTGGAAGCTCAGGGTGTAGGGTTGAAGAAGGGCCCAAGGCCCGAGAGCCCCAAACCCCGAAGCACCCTGACTCCACAACTAGTCCCCAGAAGCCCCACAACCCTAAACCCTAAACTAGGGTTTAGGGTTTAGGGTTTAGGGTTTAGGGTTTAGGGTTTAGGGTTTAGGGTTTAGGGTAACTCTAAACCCTAAAACCCGAAACCCTTAACCGGCTCGTCCTTGCTAAGTAGGAGGGGCAAGAAAAACGGAACCCTAAAACCTTAGGCCCTAAACCCCCATGGACTCTCGGCAATAGTATCACACCGACCCAAACCTATTGAACCTCGCCTGGCTTGTCTGAGTTGTGAGAGCGTAAACCCCCAACACCCAAGGCAAAGGTCAGTATCAGTGGCCCGGTGCGGCATGCCCTCCGGATGCGAAGCCTCTTCCCGGGTTGAAGCCCGGCGATTGGATTTGCCCAGCCTGTGGCCGGCGGCTCAGTCAAGGGGGGTTTTTGATGAATGTAGGGGCCTTCATGGTTAGAATAGGGTTTTGGGGGTATACTATACTATAATTAGAATAAGGAGCCCCCAAAATAGTATAGGTAATTATTTAGGCACCTACATTAAGAGTTTTCGGGGTTAGGGTTGGTTTTAGGCTTTCAGGGGATCAGGGTTGATTCAAGGCTTTGAGGTTTAGGGTGTCAGGTGTATAGGGTTTGCATGTTTAGGGCTTGGGGTCCTTGCAACTAAGATTCTGTCGTTTAGGCTTGTAGGGTCCCCGATCTTCTGAAACTTCCATGTAAGTCGAACTAGTACCCTAAACCCTAAACCCTAAAACGGATCTATTTGTGCCGGATTCTCGAATGAAGGCCGGAGCTCTTCAGTTTTGACGCTCTTGGTAGCAGAACCTGCAACCCAAGCCGTGATACGCTACGGCAACCCCGTAAACCTGAGAGCCGTACAGCAACAACCTTCAACCTAAACCTCAACCCCAAACCCCGAACCCTATTAGGGTTCGGGGTTTGGGGTTGAGG
>CAJNDV010032521.1:28935-40429 GCA_905221635.1 Symbiodinium sp. CCMP2456 | reverse complement strand
GCTCGGGGGCTGCTCAGCGGATCGGGGGTTTTGAAATTTTTCGGGGTTTGAGGATCTAGGATTTAGGGTTTAGGGTGTAGGGTTTAGGGTTTAGGGTTTAGGGTGTAGGGTGTAGGGTTTAGGGTTCAGCAGCTCCGGAGCCGGTTTCATAGTTAACTTACATTCACGGCTTAGACATAACACCCACCCACCCTTAGAACCCCATAACATTGGACAATATTTTGTTTAGGGTTTAGGGTCTAGGGTCTAGGGTCTCGGGTTTAGAGTCTAGGGTCTAGGGTCTAGGGTTTAGGGGTTTAAGGCAAAAGGTTTGGGGTTTTAGGGTTTAGGGTATTTTGTTTAGGGTTTAGGGCTCAGGGTCTAGGGTTAGAGTTTAGGGTCTAGGGTTTAGGGTTTAGGGTTTAAGGTATAAGGTTTAGGGTTTAGAGTTTGGGGTCTAGGATGTAGGGTTTCAAGTTCTAGACCCTGCCTGGACCCTCAGAAACCTGCACGAAAAAGATACCCGGAACCAAATACCCCTTTAATGAGGAATATACCTTAACCTGTAAGGGGCTTACCATTATGATTTAACGTATATTCCTTAATCAAGGGGTATTGGGCTCTCTGGGATACGTCTGAAGGATTTAGTAAGCACTTTAGGGTTTAGGGTTCAGGCCTTAGGGAGCGCTGTAGGTCTTTGGTGAGCTTTCTCACGCTCTTCGTGGTTGCGGTTGTGGGGCACTGATCAACGAAGGTTTCGGGTTTAGGGTTTAGGGTTTAGGGTTTAGGGTTTAGGGTTTAGGGTTTAGGGTTTATGGTTTTGGGCAACTGGCATTATGTGCATCATTGGCGTACCCCCAAAACAATTATGCACCCCTCCTTGCAGTAAGCCTTACTAGGACCCTTATAGTAACCCAGCTTGCTGTCTAGCAAGATGCACGCGACACGGAATTGTAACGTGGCGGTCTGCGAAACTAAGCCATCTACTATCACTTGGATACTTAGAATTGGGCTTTTGGCAGGAACACAACGCAACTATATAGAGAGCAACAAAAGCATGCTATTGCTAATTATTCCGCCTCTATGTTCCCGCGACACGGTCTAGGGTTCAGCGTTCAGGGGAACAAAGTAAGTGCCACACCGCTTGACAAAAAATAACATCAAACCGAAAAATCAAGACAAAACCAAAAGTTCATACCCTACGCTTCGACACCCAACACCTTACAGGTTAGAGTTTATGATCTAGAAGTTCGGCTCAAGGCTGAAAGATGAGAAGACTCTCTGAAACCATGAGAAGAGCTGCAAAACTCTCGACAGAGGAAATTCCCAAAATGCCCCAGCTATCAAGAACCCAAAGTTAGCAGGAAATCGACCCCTACACCCCAGACCCGAAGCCCAACCCTAAACCCACCAAAACGGGAACCTTTCTTATGGCCGTTTTTTTGAGGGTGGTGGGTCTTGAGCAATTGGGTTTGCAGTACAATGTTTCGCAGACTTCTGCGAGGGGTTCGCCTGCGACTAAAACATGATCAATGATACATAAGCCCCACATACACTAATACTGTTGTTGATATAATCCTGCATGACCTTAACAAGGACCCTAAACTATGGGAATTATGGCATATTCCTTACTAGGGGTCATGCAGGATTTAGATCATCAACCGTATGACCGGCCTTCAAGCGAGCAGGGGTCGTCAATCAGGGATGTATACTGCGGGAATCTCGAAAACATGAAGCATTGTTTTCCCGGGTGTTGGATCCTAAACCCTAAACCCTAAACTACTTCAAATCAAACCGGTGCCAACCTTGGGGTCCGCAGTCCCAAACTTCTTGAGGTTGACGGGCCATAAACTTAATTTACGAATGTCCACATCTCAAAGCCGAGTAAAAAAAACTTTGTAGAACCGGTATAAATCTCGGAAAACCCTTAAACCCTAAACCCTAAACCTTAAACCGCCCTATTCTCGCGCCTCCTTCTTCTTTGCGGCTTCCTCCACAGCCTCTTTGGTGGCCGCGTAGCCGACGACCGCAGACTCCTCACAAGGTTTTGGGTTTGGGATGGGTTACAATGTTTAGGGTTTAGGGTTTTAGGGTTTTAGGGTTTAGGATTTTAGGGTTTTGGGTTTAAGGTTTTAGGGTTTAGGGCTTAGGGTTTAAGGTTCAGGGTTTGGGGTTTAGGGCTTAGGGTTTTAAGCTTTAGGGTTTAGGGTTTTAGGGTTTACGGCTTAGGCTTTTAGGGTTTAGGGTTTAAGCTTCAGGATTTAGCGTTTAGGGTTTAGGGTTTAGGGTTGTAGGCTTTAGGGTTCAGGGTTGCAGGGTTTTGGGCTTAAGGTTTTAGGGTTTCAGGCTTTAGGGTTTAGGGCTTTAGGGGTTTAGGGTTTAGAGTTTAGGGTTTAGGGTTTTAAGGCTTTAGGGTTTGGTATGTATGGTTTTTTGGAAGGCCCTTTTTCGATCCGCTGCGGATCGGGATTATGGTTAAAAGGCTTGGCGATTTGGGGTTTAGGGCTACTAGGGCTTGGGGCTTGGGGGTATTGAGGGGGTGTGGGGCTTTGCCCCGAACCACTCGACCGCCAATTCAAACCAGAGAATAAGCACAAAACCGAATCCCGCGACAAAAGTTCTGAGCCCAAGAAAACGCAAATCCAGTATCCGAAAACTCTCAACGCCATCACTCTACACCCTATATACTGTAGAAGCCTTACAGAAACCCTATCGGACGGTTGTAAAGAACCCGATTACGTGAATAAATCTGCTCTGAAGCCCTCACAACAGAACCCGTTGAAAGATCTCAATGGGTAGAAACCTCAAAACCTAAACTCCATCTAAATCATGGCACGCTAGAACCCTATATGAATCCTGAACCTTATGGAACTCTTAGATGAACCCACCCTAACCCCTAAACCCTAAACCCTAAACCCTAAACCCTAAACCCTAAACCCTAAACCCCTAAACCCCTAAACCCTAAACCCTAAACCCTAAACCGTCATAGCCACCCTTGAAGAAAACCTGTAAGCTGCCTCCCGCGCGGCGCCGGAGTTGATGGCGATTCTGGCGTAGCCGTCTTCTCCCCAGCCGGAGCCCCAGGAGTTCTTGACCTTAGGGTTTAGGGTTTAGGGTTTAGGGTTTAGGGTTTAGGGTTTAGGGTTTAGGGTTTAGGGTTTAGGGTTTAGGGTTTAGGGTTTAGGGTTTAGCGTAGCCGTCTTCTCCCCAGAGTTCCAGGAGTTCTTGACCTTGGGGGCTTCTTTCATAAGGGGCTCTTTCAGGGTTTAGGGTTTAGGGTTCTTTAAGGGTTAAGGGCTTCTTTAACAAGGGTTCTTTCAGGGTTTAGGGTTTAGGGTTCCTTTAAGGGTCTCGTGGAGGAGGCGGGCCTCGCGCTCCACCAAAACTGCGCAAGCCTGGCGGTCACGGGAAACCCATGCGTACTCGCCCTGCCGGATCTGAGCAACTGTCTGCAAGTTGTTGCGTTGGCACCTTCGCGGGTAGCACCACTGTGGGCCAAGGCTGCATAAAGTGCATAGCTCTTCCTGTGCCGTCCCAAAACCCAGACCGCAGGCTGCACTCCGTGGAGTCCAAGGTCAACACCCGGCCGGCGTGCTTCAAGTCAAAGGGTTTAGGGTTCCTGTCGAGCACCATACACCACGCTGCAGCACCGGCAATCACAGCAGCGTCTCCGCCGAGCTCGGAGGTTCTTTGTGGGTTTAGGGTCTTAGGGTTTAGGATTGTACCGCTTGGAGTTTAAGTGTTTGGTTTAGGGTTTAAGGTTTTAAGGCTGAAAGTGTAAAGGTTTTGGTTTAGGGCTTAAGGTTTTGGGGTTTAGGCCATTTGGCTTACTTTGGGTTTTAGCTTCAGAGGTTACGCTTCATGACTTTTAAGGTAGGATTCTTCGAGGGGAGCAGTTTACAAGGAGCTTAGGGCCTGAATTCGAAACCCTAAACCGTAAACCCTAAACCCCCCTAAACCCTAAACCTTATGGCATTTTGGGGTAGGGTCGCTCAAAAGCACCTAAACCTTTTGGGGTTCTGGGGTTAAGCCTATGAAAGAAAAACCTACTTGGAGGTTCATGGGTAATCATAAGTGGGGTTATAAGTCCCCTAAGTAGGATTGTAGGTATAGTTAGCCTACTTACAACCCTACTTGTAACTACCCATGAACCTCCAAGTAGACCTTTTGGTGTTTTGGGGGTTTTTGGCTTAGGTTTTACGGTTTCGGGTTTATGGGTTTATGGTTGAGGGTTGGTGGGAGGTGTGGCTTGTGCGTGGGCCTGGGGGTGTGAGAGGGCACGTTAGGATGCCAGAAAGTTAGCTACGGCTATCTCATGCGCAAGTCCAGTTTCGATACTACAAAAAACACTTACAAGCACCCATGAGCCAGGACCCTCTGCAGCACTGCATGAAGACAAGCTGCCTCTAATTCCTAAACCGTTAAACTCCCAACTAAGGCCGCTAGGCCAAAACCCGGTAGTAACACTTAGAGGGCCCATAAAGGAATTCTTTTAGACACCCTTAAAATCGGACCCTGTCCTAGCTCTTCAGGTGCTGGAAAGCTGTCTTATCTGAAAGCCCACACCCTTAACTCCTACACTCTCAACCCCCAACCTCAGATCCCAAAACCTCAAGCCCTGAACCCTGGACCTGCAACATCAAACTCCCCAAAGCCGCCCAGACTGAGCAAGAACGTCAACTCAAACTCCGAAATCGTTCAACAAGCTGGCGAAGATGCCCTAAACCCTGAACTCCAAGCAACACCCCGATATGGGAGTTTCCACCAATTAGAGTACCTTATTTTGGGGGTCCTTCTAATAAGGGTCCTACTACTTAGGGTACTATATTAGGATCCCCTATTTTCTGAAACTCCCATATGTTAAACCCTAAACTCTCTAACTAACCACCTACGAAGTCCCGAAACCCTGAACCCTACAACGACAAGGACAAACCCCTAACAGGAAAACCTGAAACCCGGACCATACGGAAACTCCCAGATCTGGGCATGCCCCAAACCTGCAACCCTACATCCCGTCATGAACCCTAAACCCCAAGACAACAGACCTTTAGGGTTCAGGGTAGAGGGTTTTAAGGTTTAGGGTTTAAAATTAGGGTTCCTAAACTCCATAACAGACCCCCGAATGCTGGGCTGCCCCGGCGAGCCAGTAGGGGGTGCCCTCGGATCGGCCCCAGCCCATCACCGTCACGGCAGCGACGAGGGGCTCCCCATTCCTCGAAGCAGCACTTGGAGGTTCAGGGGACTTAGTAAGTAGGGTTTAGGGTTTAGGGTTTGGGGTTTAGGGTCTGCAGGGCTTTTGAAAAGGTTTCGGGCTCTTGGCGTTTAGGGTTCTTTTGTTTTGGGGTTTTGGGGTTTTGGGGTTTGGCGTTTAGGGTTCTTGGGTTTCGGGGTTTGGGGCTTTAGGGTTTAGGGTTGTTGGGTTGTTGGGTTTGGGGGGTTTAGGGTTCAGGGTTCTTGGGTTTGGGGGGTTCTTGGGTTTAGGATTCTTGGGTTTGGGGGGATTACTTCGGTTTTGGGGCGTCAGAAAGGCGGCACACGGAGTTTACGAAGTTTCTGCGGTGTTTATGTTTTTGTCAAGTTTTAGAAGGGCTTCAACACAGCCATAGATATGCTTTCTAGGGGTTGGCAAAGGCTTTAGAGAGGTCGAGGAGGGTTTTGGCTTTCTTGTTTAAGAGACCGCACACAACGAAAGAATAGTTTCGAGATGTATCCCCGTGCTAATTCAAAACTCTCAGATACCCGTATAAGAAGGCTCACAAAAAAAACGAAAGCCTTCAGCTACATCCCTTACAAGCCGACAGATAAAACCTTGCAGAAGCTGTTCAAAGTTATATTTCCGTAAAACGGCCCAGGAGAAGCCCTCGGACGCATTACATGTGGTTTGGGGTTTAGGGTTCAGGGCTTAGGGGCTTGGTGAGGCTGCCATGCGCTCCCGACTGCACATTGTAGAAGGCGGAGTAAGTCTGGCTGGCGCGTCGGCGCAGCTACCAGGTGCGACTTGAAATCCGTGTTGTTATGTAACATCTGTTTGATACCCAAAAGATCGCGTCTGAAGTCCCTGGAGTAAGGGGGGTTAGAGTTTAGGGTTTACGCAAGTTGGCAGTAAGGGGTTGCGGGTTTAGGGGTTTAGAGTTTGGGGCTGAGGGTTGAAGGCGTATGGCCTGCGGCAGTGAGCAAACACTGCGGCATCAGCACCAGCAGCAATAGCGGTAGCAGTCGAAAGCTATTTTGAAAGGCGATCTAAACTCGGTTTTTGTAGGACCAAAACTGAAGGAGCAAGCGGTGTACTGCTCCCAGCGTGCATCCAAAAATGATACCCTTAGCTGGAGAATTTAACCCATGAACTAGCCAAACCTACAGCAACTCAAGGATGGGGCAGCCCTCAAAATGAAGGGCCTCCAACCTTAAACCCTGAAGCCTCAAACCCCAAATCCAAGGCCCCCATACCCTAAACCTAAGTTCGTGCTATTGCAGCAGGAGGCTTTGCCCTAATTGTGTGCAGCGCCGTCTGCTCGAATCGACAGCACGTGCTGGCAGCACCTTGTCTGGGTGCCGTTAAAGAGCACCTGTGCGCCAATGCGCGTGTTGACCACGAGACCGCGTGCCCGGTGTCTTCGCAGCATCGGACTTAGCAGCTCAGAGAACCCAATACCCCTTAATTAAGGAATATACCTTAAATCATAATATTAAGGCCTCTAAACTTAGGGTATATTCCTTATTTACGGGGTATTGGGTTCTCTGGGAGCGTCGGAGCTGGAGGCAGCCTGAGCCTGGTGCCACTGGCGCCACTCCTCATCTGTCCACCGCGACATGCCGTCTCCGCAAGCAATGCTCGACGGATCCAAGATGGGAGCTTAGGGTTATGGACTCGTCACGGAGTTGATGTTCGAAGACCTGTCACTGTGACCGTGAAATGACCTTAAACTGACTATTACCGAGTTTACTGTTTGTACGTCAGACTTGTGGCACGGAGTGTGAATGCAGAGGCCGCGTTTCGTAATCTGCCTTCATCGATGAGTAATAATTCATGCAGGACAGCACTGCAAAACCCTGAAGCTTCAAACCCCCAAATCCAACGCCCTCGAACCCTAAACCCTGAAGCCTCAAACCCCAAAACCCTAAGCGGCCGTAAAACCTTAAACCCTACACGGCCCTAAACCCCAAAGCCCAAGCCCAAGGCCGGAAGCCTAAACTAATATAGGGGCTTTAATAACTACCTCTACTATTTTGCGGGTTCCTAATTTAAACTATAGTATACCCCCCAAAGCCTATTCTAATTCTTAAGGCCCCCTATATTACTTGAAGGATCAGGCGGCAAGGCGATAGATACCTCAATGGGGGGGTTTAGGGTTTAGGGTTTAGGGTCTAGGGTATAGGGTTTAGGGTATAGGGTTTAGGGTTTAGGGTTTAGGGCTTAGGGTTACAAGTATAATCCGCTTATCTTCAAACCGAGCTACTAAGTCCGACGATCCTTTAAGTACACATTTAAAAACTACAGCCTCAAATCCTATACGAAGCAGAGCATCGCCCCATACTGCTGGTTGGCATTGTCGGTGGGCGTGTAGACGCCGCTCCTCAGGCGCGTTGCTGGAAGATGCCCAGAGAGCCCAATACCCTTAATTATACCTTAAATCATAATAAGCCCCTTATAGTTGAAGGTATATTGCTTACTTAATGGGTATTGGGCTCTCTGGGTGAGGCAAAGGAATCACACCTGGCGCTTTAATACCCGCACCCAAAACCCTAAACTTTCCCTAAACCCTACACCCCAAACCCACACTTTCGGGTATTGCACTGTGCCGAGTGTTCACTTGCCTCCAAAGGTACCCTCCTCCACCGATCCTCCGCCGCCAAAGCTAAGCCCTTCTAAACCCTAAACCCGAGCTGAGGTACTGTAATTCCTCCATTAGCCCGGGCCACAGATTCGTGATTTGCTGCTCCATGCACTCTGTTTGCTTGCGGATGCGCCGAAACTTTACTGCCTGTCATGCATATTGGGGGCATAGTATACACATATTATACATATACATGTATACATATAAATCATGTAAGTGCACTTGGTCTGGTCGTTGGGCGATTGGGTATGGTAAAAACATCCAAGTTGTATCCAGAACAGAACAAAACAGCCTTCTATTCTGGAACACGAATGGCGACACGAAGTCCGGATCAGATGCCACTTCCTTTGTCAAGCGTGGCACTCCTGTTTGTGTGGTTTGGTGGAAGCAGGCTTCACCTAACCTGCTCTTCACGTAGACGTGACTTACACCTACTGCTTGTTTCCATCGGCAGACTTCTGTGACAGCCTGTGACTGGCTTATGGGCTTTGAGTGTGAGAAAGCAGGGTCACAACAACCACTGCCATTACCACAATACCCCATCGTGAAATATCGCAACGGCTGCCAGATCTCCACACGTCGCCGCAGGCATTTAGCATTTTGTCTGTTTAAGTTGGTTGTCCTTCTTCTTTTTTGCCTCTGTTACGATGTTGTTGTTTATGGTTCTTGGTCGTGATCGTTGCCCTGTGCCGCGGGAGTTAAGTCTCACCAAGATTTGATGTGGACGTCTTCGTCCTGCGCGTCGTGCCGTCTGCTTCGTCGTCGTCTTCGCAGCAACCGCAGCAGCAACAAAACATCGTGCGAAAAGCCATGGAAGCCCTTGCTCACTCGAGCCACAAATTCATCACAAGCACGAAATCCACATGGTGCATACCACTCGTGTACATCATTAGGACCACTAGGAGAACCCGGAACCCCAAAAACCTTAGCCACAGTTACATGAAGCACCATTGCACCAGGCTTCTTATACACGAGGAAATCGTCCTTCAGGTAGACAGGCAAGACCACGGGGCCTGCAACCAAGCTGTGGCCCAAAGCGTCACTACTTTCTGTGAGGTTTTGGGGTTCGGTGCTTCGGGTTGCGATTTGGAAAAATGCAATATCGAAGAGTTTGAGGGATAGGGTTGAAGTTTTTGGCCCTGAGGTGTCAGTGTACATGGGCTGGAAAGTAAAGGGATTCAAATCAAACTCACTGCTCAGGGTTCAAACCCTAAACCCTAAACCCTGAACCCTAAACCCTAAACCCTAAACCCTGAACCCTAAACCCTGAACCCTGAACCCTAAACCCTGAACCACTTTACGACTTGTTGTCTGAGGACCTGCAGGTTCACCTGGGAGGCGTGGGAGACCCATACTTGGAGGTTCATGGGTAGTTATAAGTGGGGTTATATAAGTCCCCTAAGATGGGTTATAATTATAGTTACCCTACTTATAACCCTACTTATAACTACCCATGAACCTCCAAGTACTACACTATGCATGCTTCCGGAGCTTGCCACAGCTTTGCACAAGTGCTTCCTGCCTGCTGCCTTCATGTGGTAGAGTTTGTCTTTGCTTTTTGTGTAGGAGCGAACGTGGTCAAAATCTCGTCATGTTACGATAACCAAAACTCACCCTACTATGCTGATACTGCCTGCTGCTGCTTGATTGGCTGCCGATGTCATTGGCAACATGCTTGTATCTATCATACTTCTAGCGCCATGCTGAATGCATTCCTACAGATCCTACATCACAAACTATCTGAAACCATCTGAATCCTACACCGCAAACCCTCAACCCTAAACCCTAAACCCCAAACGCTCAACCCTAACCCCAAACCCTCAACCCTAAACCCTGGACCGTAACCGCACATACCGCAAAAAGTCGACAAAACCCAGACTTGGCCATCCGAGGTCGCGGACGGACCGTCAGTTAAAACGGCACCTTCTGCATGCTGTGTAAATAAGGGTTTAGGGTTTAGGGTTTAGGGGTTCAGGCGTTTAGGGGTTTAGGGGTCTATGGTTTAGGGAACTTGGGACCCTAGCATAAATGAAAACCTTAGCTGTTTCTGATAAACTGTAATAACCAAAGATTAAAAATTATTTCTGAGTACACCTCTGAAGATTGATGAGATGCGGAATTATCTTCAGTCACGATCTGGAGAATGGCTGCAAGTTGTCTTTGGGTTCAGGGTTTGAGGCTTAGGGTTTGGGATTTAAGGTTTAGGGTTTAGGGTGTTCATTCAAGAACATGAGCTGCACGACACGGCCGTGGCTGGGAGGTAGGGCTTGGGGCTTAAGACCTGGAGTTTTGGGTTTGGGGTCTAGGGCTAGCTATGGCTATGGGTCATGTGGAGTTTAGGGCTTGGGGCTTGGGGCGGGAGCAGTAAAGTCCTTCAAAAACTTTCACAAGCCCTGAACCGAAGCACACCTCTCCCCTGCAAAAACAATTGGTTCTTAGCAGGGAATGGATCCATATGACGATCCCTTGTAGTAGCCCCTATAACCCGTTCCCTCATTCCCTATCAAGCACCAGGGAAATCTGTGAACAAGAGGGCAGGTTTCGGCTGGAGGGTTCAGCTCTTCAGAAGACATGTCAGATGCTAAGCCCTCAACCCTAAGCCCTAACAAACCGAAAGCTTCGCGATGGGCCAAAGGCCCTAAACCCTAAACCCTAAACCCTCACGCCTCTTAAACCCTTGGCATCTTTCTGCCCTCACAGGCCTCGATTGTAAATCTCACGCCTGCAGCGCAGCTGAGCTTTCTGCTGGATGACAAGGGGGTTTGGGGGGGCAGTAGCTCGCAACCGAAGCACAACAAACCACCACTAGTAGCAACACTTCCACGACTTCGAGTGACTTGTACTATAATGCAAATAATACAATAGTAATATCAATGATAGCAATACTGATAGCAATGATACTGATACAAGTAGCAATACCACTAATATTAAAAATGATGAGAAAGTTAACAACAAGAGGAATAATGATAAGAACAACCGTGATATTGCCTTTGCTCAGGCCGAGCACCACGACGGCGAGGATGCCGGGCGTCACTACTGCTGCCCAGCTCTAGCAATGACGATCCTAAACCTCTGCCGAAGTCCTCATCCAAAACACTACTGAACTGCAAGTTTGAGGTTTGGGGCTTTAGTCTGTTGTAGCAAACCCCTTGAAACCAGAGGTCCAACACCGCGAAAGCCCTCCCATGGAACGTATCTCGCAGCCATTCTGCCCATCCAAACCCTGTCCCCATAAACCTTCAACCAGAAAGCCATATTGGGATCCTTTCAAGGGGTCTTTAAGGGATTTAGGGTATTCAGTGGGTTAATAACCCCTGTAGAACACATTAATGAAGCTCAGGCACTTGATCCGCTTATCACCGCCCATGAGGCAGTGGTCCAGTGCATTGAGCTTCTGCTCCTGAGACATTCGTTTCCGTAAAAGGCTCCTTAAACTTGGAGGCCCAGGGGACTTAGTAAGTAGGGTTTAGGGTTTAGGGTTTAGGGTTTAGGGTCTACTTGAAGGCCCAGGACACTTAGTAAGTAGGTTATGAGTAGAGTTATAAGTACCCTAACTGGAGTTGCCCCAATTTTTACGCTACTTATAACCGACTTGCTAAGTCCCCTGGGCCTCCTAGAAGGTGAGGCCTTGGTTCCACAAAAGGCTCTTCAAAGGGAAACCGTAAACCCTAAACCCAAAA
>CAJNDV010032521.1:0-14504 GCA_905221635.1 Symbiodinium sp. CCMP2456 | reverse complement strand
TTTAGGGTTCAGGGGTTTGGGGTTTGCTGTCTAGGGTGTACGGTCCAGGGTTTAAACTTTGGGGTGTTAGAATTCAAAAGGTTAGGGTTCTATAAAAGGTTCCTTCACGATGCTAGAAATCTTATGGAATCGGCTTGTGGAATCTGGGCACTAAGGATCGCAGGGAGTGGGGAGTTAGGGTCTTTGGGCTTGTTCTCGGCATGCTACGACTTCAACGGGTACTGCAGGGATTCATCGTGATGTCTAGGGTTTCTGCATTCAGAAGGCGTTGTATGGCGTTCAAAAAGCTTGCTTGCAACCCAAGAACTGTGGAAAAACTTCTGACAGTACTCAGGACTCAGAGTATCAGGAAGGTCCCCCTAACCCTGCGATGGCACAAGACTAGCAAAATCGTCAAACCGAAACACAACACCGTGTCCAAAGCTTCAACATCGCACCACCCCAGGTCCGTACCGCTGCATCGTCGGACACCATATTTACCCACGCTGCATCCCATAGAAAACCCTTAGACGGCCGAAGTCCACAACTCAACTCGCTGAGTCCGAACCCCTTATCATAAACTTCAGACAACCAAACCCGAAAGAGACCAGACCTGACTCAAAAGCCCAAGCCCTATGCTTACGCCCTGCAACACCCTGACCCTATATCCTAAATCTGAACCAGGGTTTGCGGTATAGGGTCTCGACGTGTCAAACACTAAAAATCTCTCATGCAGCTACCCGTGCAGCAACAAACAACCCTAAACCTTCAACCGCGCTTCCTTAGGATGGGCCCTGCCCCGCGAGGCAGAGGTCGTTGAGAGCCAAAGCTGTCCGGGCACACCATGAGGTTTTGTTTAGGGTTTCGGGTTCATGAGTTTTGTAAGGCTTTTATAGCTAAGAAGTGGGAGGGAAGATTTACTTTTTAGAACAATTTAGGAATCGGGAAAATCCGAGCTTAGGGAAGACAAGGGAAAATTAGGATGGGGTCGAAAATGAACTATGCTCGGCGTGTTTTTGTTGGATTGTTGCATCCTATATTTCCATCGCTTTAGGAAGTTCGGGACTGGCTTCCGTTTCCTACCGGGTTAAGTAGTTAAAAGAGAGGGAGCAGCTCTACAAAGCGAGCTGCGGTCAAACCCTTCCTTTGTCCGTTGGCGAAAAGTCCAGGGTCAGATGTCGCCGGGTCCTGTGTTCGGACCGGCTCGGCAGAAACCGTTCAGGCGAACGGAAGGACCGGCTAACCGGACCGATTGAAGTTGGTGAAGCCGGAAATCCAAACATGAATCAAGCTGGCTTGACCGGACCACGGAACAGGCCCTTCGGAGGCGCAAGCTTCCGCGAAGGCCGGCAAGCGGAGTAATCGGAACGGCACCCCGGAGGAGATCAGGTCTAGACGCCCAGGGTGGCTTTGGATTCGTCAGAGACTCGGCGAGCCGGGTTGCGAACCGCAGTAACCTGAATCCAAACCCTGCGAGATTCCACCGGATTGGACGGATCTCGGAGGGATGAAACCGGGGTTTGACCCACACGCAGAAGGGTGGACCCCACGTGAATGGTGGGAATGCCCAGGTTGCGGGTAATACGTAATTCTGGAGTGATAAAGGACGCAACGAGGCCCACTGGTCTGGGTCAAAGCACACATGACCGGAGGCAGGCGGTGCTGATCCAAGTACAGGGGGTAAGAGAGCAAGAGCGACGGTTTTAGCAAGGAATCCAAGCTGAAGCGGGAAGCTTTGGAGCATTCCACTTGGAGCAGATGGAGGGAGAAATCGAATTTCCAACCGATCCAAACCCGGAGAATCAGAAGATCACTGGAACCCCGGACTAGAGAGGAGCACCAACGGACTCCAGCAGTGCGAGGAGGCAATCGACGTAGATGAACCCGGAGTGCGATATGTACCAGAGGCGGTGGGCCAACCGGACCAGGAGCCCGGCCATGCGGGACCAGTAGAAACAACGCGCTCCGAAATTATGGCAAGTGGAGCGGTACAACTTGCCCCTGTGCCGGAAGCATAAACGTCCCTGATCGCACGGACGAATACCGATGCGCCGGTGCACTTTAGCAACATCCAGCACGAGAGCGCAAAGACGGTCCTGGCCGCAAGACCGGGGAACACAACCGGACATCCATGAGCGTAGGGTCAGGACAGTGATGTAACACCGGAAACTGAGCTATCAACGACAAGTCGCGGACGGCGGTCGGACAGGATCAAGCTTGCCAACCGCTGTCTTGATACAACGAGACCGGAGTTCCTCGTCCCCGGAACCAGTTGAGTTGAATCCAACCGGCCTCCAGTTCAGCAGCGAGAAGTTCGTCTACGATTTCCGGGTGACTGAGCGGATTGCCATGCGGATTGGCAGTACCGGGCAAGGAGGCATAGGAAAGCCACTCCTAGCGGGACTCCGGACAGCAGCAAGCGGGCAAAGTCGGCGTCAGGATCATTGACAATCAGGGCCAGACAATGCAAAAGACGCAGCCGAAAGGGCTGGCCATCATCAACGGACAGGAGGGCATTCCAGAGTCACCGAATTGAGATGGCCGATCAAACTGGTGAAGACCCTATCAGAGTTGGAATGGAACAGAACAACCACTGCTTGAAGACATTGAAACCGTGGCGACAGGCGGCCACTGAGGCTGCAAAGGGAGCTGTCTTCTGCCATGCTACCACTTCGGGGTCTAACCATAGCAGACGATGACGGTGCCACCTCACTACGGCTGGAGAGCGAGGGACAGCCAAGAGGGAAGTCCGGAGTCCGGACAGGAGTGCTCGAGAAAATGCACAGAGCGGTGCAGCGAACGTGGCGCCGACCAGACCGGAAGAGCAGAGTTCCCGAAAAAACTTAAAACTCCATCGGAAGCCAGATCGGATGCTGGTGGGACTGGCAGGTCAACCGGAGAAAAGCACTTCGCTGTGCGACGAAGCCTCGAAAAACGGGTGCAGCACCCGCAAACAGGTCAAGCAGAAACCGGGTGGCGACACACGGAGCCGAGACTGAGGGAACCGCAGGTTGCTGAGAGCCAGAAGTCCGGAAGAAGGTGAGGCCGGAACCGGGAAAGTCCTGGGAAGGTCACTTGAGCTTGACTACCTGTTCCATCATTCTCTGCCCTTCATTCTGGTCCAGGTTTCTACGAGGTAGGCAAGCAAGTAAGGCACCTTTGCGGTCTGATCCCCTTAATAAGATTTGCAAGAAGTTCCAAAGCCGGAAGTCAACCTGCTGTGGAGTACACTGGTGGATTTGTAAGTCACGTGCAGATCTCCCAGAAGTGATCGTTGAGAACTGCAGGAAAGCATTTCGCCAAACCGCTCACAAGCAGGAAAAACCGCCCCATGAAGGTGAAGACGAGCGAGAACTGGAGACTACTAGACACCCAAATCTATGCGACAGCACCCAATGTGGTAAAAGACTTCCTGTCCGGCCCAAGCTAGCAAAACGGATGATCCTGCAAACTTGTTTTATTGGAATATAATTCTACCCTCCCCACAGTTTTTGCGTGGTCCTGCGCTCGTAGTTTTCCCAATGAAAGCGGGGCCAGAGTTCTATCCCGTTCCTGCGCAACCTTTCAGCAGGTATTCCAGCAGGTACCCAACAATAAAAAAATTTTTGTTGCTTTCGTTGCTTTCATTTGGGAGCAAAAGTCTTGTGACGAACATTTGACTCTTACAACCACGCCCAAATCCACGCACTGAGTGTTGACTTGTTGAAACCAGCCCCAGATTCAGCATGATATGCGTGCCGAGGTGTTGACTTTCATCACAATCCAAGTTGACGTACGGAGTGCTGACGTAAAAACTGATGGTTTTCATTAATTCACTTTGGAGGGTTGGTCCCCATAACGTCTTTGCGGAGGCACATCCGCCCTCCGAAACAAACGCAAAACCTTTTACTGCGGAGACTCGTTTCTGAGAGACGCATCTTCAAGTGCCAACTTGCTTCCAGAAAGCCTTGCTCGAGCCCTGCAAAGTTGCTGTTCTGCGTGACGATACATTAATTGTTGCTTTTCTTGCTTTCAATTGCGACGCAAAAAAACTCGTGACAAACAAAAGACTCTTTGCCGAAACCAGTCTAGTGCGCTGGCTTCAAAATTCAAAATTGAAAACTGACAAAATGCACGCTGCACGTACTGAGTGTTGACTTTCATCACCAACGGCCCGTTGTGGTGCACACGTTTTCTGGGGGTTTTGCGGCCTTGAACATGAGCCCGTCAAATCTGTCAAAATGAAGATCGAAACAAGATCGGGTGGCTCCCTCCATCCGCAAAAAACCACTAAACCTGACACACAACGTCAAATGCGGGGATTCTAGCTGCTTTTGCAGATAATGACAGACAGAACTTGGTAGGGAGTTCTGGTACCAAAACATCACCGCCAATAGACGTGCTGCTAGCATCGCAAAACTCACGACCACTGTAAACAAAAACAACGCAACACAACACTAGAAAACCGTTTTCTATGATAGAAGGGGTCTGAGTGTCCGATGGCACGCAGCTTGCTTTCTGATCATTGAAAACGTTGTTCTAGTGTTGTTTTTCTGGTTGGTGTGAGGCCGCCGTCACGTCTAAATCAAATGTCAAACATCAATACTTTCCAGAGAAGCCACATGACAAGTGCCATTTTGGGATACCAAGCACCTTGAAAACACATTCCAAAATACATTGCCAAGAAAAAAAAACCAACACAACGCCGGTCTCCCACATGGTGGTGTGTAAGAATTCCTGGTGCTCCCGCGGGGCCACACCCGTGCGCAACTGGTCTTCGGACGTGGGCTGAGGCTGCCTCAGGAAATGCTTTCGGACGCCGCGACCGACACGCCAGGCAGGCAGGAGGCGGCAGCGGATCCTTCCGAGTTGGATGGTCCGGGGCGAGTCCAGCGCTGCTGTACCAGACGTCAAAGGGCTCGCGAGATCATCATGTCCCAGGACGCCAAGGAGAGGGTGCAGCGAGCTTTGAAGGCCAAGCGTCAGCTGGACAGACTTTCAACGCTGGGCAATGGGTGTACGTGTATCGTCGAGCCGCCCTTCGCTCTCGGTGGACGGTGGTCCTGGCTTGGTGGTCATGCAAAAGGGGCACACTGTCTGGGAGGCGATGAAGTGCAACGTGGATCAAAGTTCGCCCCGCCACTGCTACTAAGGCCATGGGCATCGAGGTGGTGAACTCTCATCAATATCAGGAGTTGCTGAAGGATGCCACAGGCAAACGAGCTGGTGCTCTGGATGTTGAAAGGGAAGGACCACCTCCTAACGACGCTCATCAAGCCCCTCTGCATGAGCTTCCACAACAGGGTCCTCTCACCTCGATTCGGAGGACTCTGCGGCGACCTCTGAGGCTGACAACGGACATGGGGTGGGCAACATTCCGCTAGAAGAAGGCGATGTTCTGCCCCGGTTTCCCGAGCAGGAGCGGCTGCCAGCACAGTTGGGCAGCTTTCAGCTCAGAGCACTCATGTGCCAAGTGAGAGCAATGGCAGCGACGCGCCTCCAAGTCCCTGGAAGTTTCTGTGAAACCTTTTACAACGAGACAATTTTGCTTTCACAGAAGCAAAGAGCATTCTCGAAGGCCGTCGCGCTGTTACACCCGAGAAACAACTGCCAGTGCTCGTACTTACTGCTGCTGTTTCGAGTTGCAGCCAGTTCAAACAACCAGTGTTCGTCATACTTCAGAAAAAGACGAGGACGAAGAGGAGGAAGCCGCAGACTCAGAGGATTCCACCGCCCATCCCGTCCATTCCATCCATCTTTCCATCCATTCCATCCTGCTGTCCATCAATTTATTCATCCATTCCAGATCTATTCGTCTGCTTCAAATTCGAGAAATACGACAGAAAATGATGCATTTTCTGTTATTTGAAGTGTTGTGTTGTTTTTCCGTTTTTTGTGCAATCTACTTTTGAGTGTGCATTTTCCTCGCGTTTGGTCCATCACCGTTTTGCCGCAGAATGAGTTCGGCACGCATCGAATGGAACACACGGTTTCTAGATGCAGCTTTGACATGGAAATGTACCTGGTTAGTTTCAGCCTCTTGTCCAACTCTCTTCTTAAATCTCAAACTCTGAGTTCGCAAATTCTGTCTAAAACCAAAGAAATCTTCTCGCGCTCACGCAAGGCTGAGCATGGCGAAGGCAGCTGGACTCTACTTTTTTTTGCCGAATAGTTCAGTTGATTTTGGCCGATTTGACGGACTTGATTCTCCAAGAACGGGCTCGAAAGTGGCTCTCCAGCACTAAAATGCAGGCTCAAAAATGGAGCTTTTCTGAGCCTTCGAGATGCGCCAATGCGCTTTCTAACGGATTGTCTCTTCCAAAAACTTCTCAGAACCAAAGCTTTCAGGCCCCACGTCTGCATTCCGTCAGTTTCAGTACAATCACAAGGTCGATGTCTGAAGGTGAAAAAGCCTTCGAAGGCTTTCGAAGGTGAGAACGAAGGCTTTGAAGCTTCCTTCAAGACCACACGAACGCTTTTTGGAAATCAAAAACGAAGCTGGCTCTCCAGAGATGCACCATACTCCCCTGTGTCCTTGTCAACTTCCGTTGGGTCACTCCAACAAAGTCACTGCTCAGTTTTTGAGCCTGTTCTTGTTCTTTTTCCAAATTCTCCACTCCAACAAATGATCATGATTTCTGAGAGAGTCCGTCAGCTTGGAGTAAGACCGATGGAGCAAGCCAAGCTTGGAGTCAGACCGATGGAGTCCGCTTCGAAAAGATCCACGCGATGTGCTACCTTTCCAGACGGATTTCCGGAACGGCTTCGAATGGATGTTTTTTCAGAAGCAAAAGCTGCGTCCAGACAGCAAGCTCAAAAACTAGCTCGGAATTCGACTCCGTTTTTGCTGTCTCTAGTCTCTCTCAACCTAGACAAACCTCTTACCCAGAGAGTCCAATACCCCTTAAGTAGGCAATGTACCTTTTTTTTATAAGAGACTTAAATTTATGATTTACGGTATATTCCTGATTGAGAGTGGATAATCACTCTAGCTACAGTCTCTTAATTTTAGCACAGTCCTGTGGCCGGACCGCCGGCGCTGCTGCCGCCAAGATTGGCTGGAAGCTGCCCCGGTAAGAGAGTTTTAGGGTTTAGGGTTCAGGGTTTTTGGGTTTTCGGGTTTAAGGGTTTAGGGTTTAAGGGTTTAGGGTTTAGGGTTTTAGGGTTTTAGGGTTTAGGGTTCAGGGTTTTGGGGTTTAGGGTTTAGGGTTTAGGGTTTAGATGGGGCTCGCGCCAGAAGACCACTACGAAGGACAACGACGACGAGGACGACGGCGGCGGATGTTGCCGACGACGATGACGACGACATGGAGAAGACGTTGGTTTTTGTGCAAACAAAGGGACCCGGAGGGACATTTGGCTTGCTGACGTAGGTTTTGAGACCCCGAAGATGTGTCGGAATGTGGAAAGGACAGAAGTACCAACGTGAAGGGACACATACATCGCTCAAACTCCTTTCTGCACATTGTAGATGTCACGAAGCTCTTGACAGCGAAAGTCATCTCTTTGAAAGCTTGGGAATTGCAGCAAGCCGACACAGTATGCGCCCATGTCATCATACTCTTGCGGCTCAAGTTGATAGGTTTCGGTACGTGAGCAAGTTTCCAAGCAAGCTGTTTTAGAGGGACGGCTTCTTCACCAACCTGTACCACGCTGCAATCTGACCGCCGCTGCGCTTTACTCACAGATAAGATGATTACGTGTCATGTGGAAAATCGATCAGCAGCAGCAGACAAATGCAGGGTAGGAGAAAGATGAAGAAGAGCATGCTTCCACCTGCGGTCCGGCTCCCAGTAGCACGGTGCATGACCGTACTTGCAGTGGTGGCGTTTGGATTTATTGAAGTTATTGATCGAAGTTGACAGTACTTGTGTCTTGTGGTCATGATTCTGTTTATTTGTATGTGTTTCGTTCCCATTAGCGTAGCGTTGCGTGCAAACAGCTTGAACCACTGAAACAGGCTGCTGCCCATTAGCCATTTCCGTCGCAGAATACCACTATAGCAGGTCATGTCCGACTTGACGAGACTACGAGGGTTTAGGGTTTTGGGTTTAGAGTTTAGGGTCTATACCATGGCAATACGACTGCACTACACTACGCCACTACGACACTACCCCACTACTACATGTCTAAACCACCAGGTGAGAAAATCTAACCCAAAACCATCACGGGTTGAGGGTTTAGGGTTTCCCTGCGTGGTGACTCCCCACCCAAACCCCCAAATCGTAAGTCCTAGACCTTATACCCTAGACTCCGAACCCTGAACTCTAAACTGAAAGACCTGGAGTTTTCAACCTTCAGCCCTTCACCCTGAACCCTAAACCCCGAAACCCTAAACCCTAAACTCAAACTCTGCACCCTAAACTCTAAACCCTAAACCCTGAACCCTAAGAACCACGGTTGCAAGAGCCACGAAATGCAGCTCATTAGGCTCCCGCAGAAGTCGCAGCACCCGGACATGAGCACCAAGGTGCGTGTAACCCTCATAGATTGGTTTAGGGTTTAGGGTTTAGGGTTTAGGGTTTAGGGTTTACGGTTTAGTCTAGGACATTTTCAGGTGGGTAGCTACCGTTATGAGCCTTGTAGAAGGCTTATATATCTTATGTTAGCCTTATGAAGCCCTATATACCCTAAACTCCCCACCACCTGTAGTTCCGTCTAATTCAGGGATTAGGGTTGAGGGTTCCTTCTCTAGGGTTCCTTTATCGGATTCCTCAAAAGGGGGTTCCTTGGAGGGCTGACAGATTTTAGGGTTTAGGGTTTTAGGGTTTAGGGGTTCCTTCTAGGGTTCCTGAACGGCTTCCTGAAAAGGTTTCTCAAAGGGAACCCTAAACCCTAAGCGCTCAAAGGGGTTCTTTGAAGAGATCGAGAGCGTGTAGGGCTTAAAGGAGCATGGTACTTAGGAACTAGAGCTGCTATACAAATAAGGTAATGATACCTACGTTTGCCTATACTAACCCCAATTGAGGTACCGGTAACCTTTCTTACTAAGCCCTATGATCCTCCAAGTATAGAAGCTTGATAGTATGTTTCACACAGCCTTGGCTTCTTATATCCACACAGATCGTTGCCAGAATGGTGGTTGTCGGGACATGTTACTTCGCTTGACAGGATTTAGTTCGGTTGTGTCGTTTAGTCTATGGGTTTAGGGTTCATGGGTTTAGGGTTCAGGGGATAAGGTTTAGGGGTTCAGGGTTTATGGTTTAGGGGTTTAGGGTTTAGGGGTTTAGGGTTTAGGGGTATAGCTCGGACGGCAATAGTTAGAATAGAGTTGCTGGTGTAGTCCACATGATTATCTGGGAACTCTGCGAGGACATGCCTCAATAAATCAGACCTGTGCAGTAGCAGTACAAGGGAATTTGCTGAGAGACAAGTCTTAAGTTGCAGCTCCATGCTGCGCATTGCTATACATAGCCCCACTTGGAGGGTCGGGGGACTTAGTAAGTAGATACTAAGTAGCGTTATAAGTGCCCTAAAAGGGGTCCTAATTGGGGTTATGGTACTTGCAAGTCTGTGCCCCGACCCTCCAAGCAAAGGTTGATTTTAAACGCTTCGCGTCGTCCGCCTCGGTTCGGCCGCAAACAAAGAGGGCCAACGAACTGCTGGTGCTGAAGGCGCCGGCGGAGCGGGTGAGGGGAAAGGGAGGAGATTGCGTTCGGCGGCGAACCAACCACAGAAGCAAGGCAGGCGGAGGGGTAGAGGGAGGGGGGCGGGGCGGGGGGGGGGGCGGGGAGCGGGGGAGGCTTGGATGGGTGGAGAGGGGGGAGGAGGCGAGATTTCACCGCAACACGGGGCTCATTTTCGGGTTCACCCACCAGACGGGACCCCCCCCTTCCCCCGCGGGGTTACTGGAAAGGGGATTAGGGGTGGGGTCTAGAAGACGGATTATCACTTTCCCCAGGATACTGAAGGAGTAAGGTTTGGCTGTCGCAACCCACAGTTGTTTGGTCAAGTTTTTGACATACTTGTTCAGGCAGGTTGGAATGACGGTAGTTCGTGAGGTTCATGCACTTGGAGATATATGGGTAGTTGTCTAAATTAGGGTCCCGTTTAGGGTCCTTTTTATATGCGTGCCGTACTCTACTGGGGACCTAAAAAGGGGACCCTAATTTGGAGAACTACCCATAGGATATGGTCGCCAATTGCGATTTGGGCTGAAGCCTTCGTGCAAATGAGGCTAGCCTGCGGCCCGGGCGTTTCAAGCAGCCCTAAACCCTAAACTGCTACTGCTGCGTCCATGCAACCCCCGAGCATGCGGTAGGATTCAGTGGGTGAAGGGAATGAGTCATTAGTGAAGCCCCATAGAACCCCGATCAAGCCCAACCAAACAAGATCAAACCGCCGCCAAATCCTTACAAAACACCTATAACACCCCTATATAAACCACCAATAAAGCCCCAACTGAACCACCTAGAAAAGCCCCTAAACCCTGACCCTAAACCGCTTTGGCCCTAAACCCTAAGCCCTAAACCCTAAACCCCAGTTTCCAAGAGCAGAAGTTTCCATGGCCCCGGAAGCACTACGACAACCCAGAGCCTCGAACAATTGAGTAGAGGGTTTAGGGTTTAGGGTTTAGGGTTTAGGGTGGGAATGACCAGAACTACAGTTGCTTAGGGTTCCTGATTATAATGAGTAGTTAGAATATGATGTACCGCAACACCCTGTTCTACTCACCAGGCCTCCTATTTTTTTCACCAGGCAGAAGCAAAATTTAGGGACCAGGACGCAGTCAGAGTAAATGTGAGAGTCTTGTCATACGTTAAACCCTAGGCCCTAGACCCTAAACCCTAGACCCTGAATCCCATGAAATGGCAAGCCTAATAACCTAGTATACCCGACGTCTTGAAGTCGTAACAATGTTATGGGTATATGGACCCGAAAGCCAAACCGAAAGCCTTGTAACCTAAACCCTAAACCCTAAATCCTGAACCGTCAGATCCTAGGCCTCACAGCCCTTAGCTTGAAACTGTAAGCTTCAATACCATTGATCCAAAGCGTGAGCCACCATAACTCCATAACCCCTGGGTTTAGGGTTTAGGGCTTTGGGTTTAGGGTTTTTGCATTACCCTAAATCCTAAACCCTAAATCCTACCTAAACCCTGAACCCTGAACCCTAAACCCTAAACCCTAAACCCTAAACCCTAAACCCTAAACCCTAAACCCTAAACCCTAAACCCTAAACCCTAAATCCGGCGCAGGTGGAGCTGATACTACGAACGCTGTGTCCATGGAGTCCTTACCCTCGGATGGGGGTCTCCGTCGAGACTTTCGTTTTGAGAGCCATCGTCTTAGTGCTGCGGTTTAGGGTTTAGGGTTTAGGGTTTAGGGTTTAGGGTTTAGGGTTTAGGGTTTAGGGTTGCGTGCTCTTTTGTAAGCTACCATAACATGGTTGTGGGTTTGGGTTCCGAGATTAAGCTTCGGTTTCAGATCTTGTCAAGGCTTAAGGGAGCATGAGGTCCTATCAGGGGCCACTGGTTTGTACGATTACCTTGTATTGATCCCTACAAGAGCACTAAGGCGAATTTGATGCGAGGCAGTCGGTGGCATCGGACTTAGAGACCGAGGCAGATCTGCAAGAAATCAAGGCAAAGACCATGTACCGGATGGTGGAGGACATAACGCTGGGCTCTGGCTCGCGGCACAAAGTCTTGTACCTTTCGAACAAACAAGCTCGGCTGCTGGCCCACACACCAGGATCTATGAAGCGTGTTTTAGAAGCCTTTGAAATACCAACGCCCAAGCTGGTGATCAGGCTCATACAGTCCACCGGCGGTGTTGACTGGACAAGATCTCGGATGCGGGCCGGCATCAATTTGCAATATCCGTATCCAGGTGGCGAAGAGGAAGCTTTGCAAGCAGAGCGGAATTTGTACCACTTTATGGAGGAAGTCCTGCTTCCACTTGCAGCTGAGACGAACGCGTTAATCCTTGTGCAGGCCACAGTGGGAAGCTGCATGTTGACATCGGCTCTTGGACAGGCTCTGTACCTTCATCGCAATCGATTTGGTGAACGACCCCCCTTTGCTGTCACGGCCTTGACGTCTGATTTTGACAAACTTTACAACAATGAGAACCCTTCAGCAAAATGGATGGACTTTGCAAAAGCCGTTAGCAGCTGGCGGCGGAGGCACCGCCGTGTGCTGCAAGACTTCTTCAAGCGGCATGCGGGCAGAGACTCGATCGCATACGACATGAGCGACGCCTTCTCTCAATACATCGTGTGCGACGGAGTCAGCGAACATGATGGCCGAATCGATTTCAATCCGTTTACAGCTTTCAACTCTGCCCTTCTCCAGCACTTAATGCAGCAGGTGCCTTGCATTGCCGTCAGAACTGGTCACACGGACCTTGTTGAAGGTGATGAGGCGTCACTCGGGAACATCGTTGCGTGCCTTGAAAGCGGTTGCCCGACCATCATGGTAAACCTGCGTGCATGGCCGTCGAGTCTGATGCTGCCAGATGTCCAGCAAACGTACCAGGAATTCTTAGACACCCTGGGCGGGCGATGGGATTATCTTGATTGCATGGTTATCTGCTTGATCCTCAAGGCCTGGCAGAACTCTCGGAAAGCACTGGAGAGGAAGCTGGTGGAGCAGCAGGTGCCGTCGGGCGCTCGCAAAACCAGACAGTCTGCAGAAGACTTGAGCATGCTTGCTGTGATGGCTGAAGCCCCCTTCCGCGACCAACTGGCGGAGCTGCTGCAGTGGTACAGCCGCTTGTTCACCGAGGCACAGGACAGGGCCCTTGGGAGCTCTGGCGAGCAGCGGCAGAGTGTGGACCGGCAGCATCAGCGTGCTTTGCAGATGTCGGCGGTGATAAAGAACGAGCATCTACATGTTGCAGACGCCTTCGACATTGATGGCATTTGGCAACTCATTCGAGAGCTGGTTCGTCTTGATCGGTTGCCGAAGCAGGAGGAGCCAGAGGGCATCGATTTGCTGGAGCAGGCATGGTGTGAGTATGATGCGAAGAACTACCTGGCGGGAGTCTACAAGGTCTACAGCAAGTTGAGCTATGTTGGCCTTCTGCTTCTCAGTGCCCTCACCGTCGCACTCACGGTTTTTCCCCAGGAGTGGTTCCTTGAAGTTCAGGTTGATGAGCAGGGGATCGTCTTCATTGTCACGCTTATGGCGGGTGCAGCTACCACTCTGACTACGAGTCCTGGGCCCATTTTTGGGGTAGTTACGGGTAGTTTGTTTAGAGCATTTTTTCAAGGTCATGTTGGGCAGCCGTTTGCAGTTTGGGTGCTGGCTTCACGACTTCTGACCCTAATGGACCTAGGATCATGAACCCAACTCAGCGGTGGAGGGTGCTTCGAAGCAAGTCTGCATTTCTTCTGAGCACCATCTGGCGCTACAGAACTCGCACCTAGGAAGCGGTTTAGGGTTTGGGGTTTAGGGTTTGGGGTTTAGGGTGTAGGGTTTAGGGTACCTTTTCATAAATGCGTCAAAGGGCCCCGAAGCCGCAACCCAGGCACAAGAGAGTTTAGTACCTGGCAGCCTGGCCAGAAGCCTCGGCAAGCTTTTTGCCAGCGTTTCCTTCAGTGGAAAGCCGAGTTAGCAGAGGGGACGAACCTGCTGGAGAGCACCATGGAGAAAGCCTACCCGGAGTGGGTTTACAAGCACCTCCGCGGCGTCCGCGCGGTCACTTCAAAGGGTCTTGCTAGTGCAGATTGTGACGACGACTTTTACACACCAGTTCCACCAGCCAAGTATGTCCTCTTCAGGCTACAGCCTGCCATAGACTTCTACCAGTCAAGAATCCCGTGGATGGCGCGCAGACGGCGACTGCTGCAGGTGTGCATCATTGCTTGCTCGCTATGCTCTTCGATATTGAGTCACTTCAAGCAGGGTACCTGGATACCTCTGGTCGCTAGCTTGTACAGTTCGCTGTGTGCCTGGCAAGAGTTTGCAGGGCTGGACCAGAAGTTGCGCAGATATACGGAGGCAGTGCAAGCTCTCAAAGGCGTTCAGTCCTGGTGGGTTAGCCTGACGGAGGTGGAACGAGCATCGCCTGTGTGCATCGACCGTTTGGTGGAAAGCGTAGAAGAGTTTCAGCTCAACAAGCATCCGTTTTTTTTTTTGGGTTTTCAGAGGTTACTTGGAGGTTCATGGGTAGTTATAAGTGGGGTTTTAAATTCCCTAATATGGGCTGTAATTATAGTTACCCTACTTATAACCCTACTTATAACTACCCACGAACCTGCAAGTAGGAACGACATTAAACAACGACAATCAACCCTAAACCCTAAACCCTAAACCCTAAACCCTAAACCCTAAACCCTAAACCCTAAAATCAACTCTAAGCCCCTGAACCTCAACCTGTAGACCCCCAGTACCCACACCCTGAAACCCCTAAACCCCCAAAACCCACCCAAAAAAAACCGCGAAATCCCTCAAAAAACCCTAAACCCTAAAGCCCCAAACCCTAAACCCCGAAACCCTAAATCCTAAACCCTAGACCCTAAACCCTAAACCGCCGATGAGGCATCCTTGGCGGACCAAATCCTGGTCCTGCTGCAAGGCTCGACCCCACGCTGCCAGCTT
>CAJNDV010032520.1:26870-40432 GCA_905221635.1 Symbiodinium sp. CCMP2456 | reverse complement strand
AGGGATCCTTTAAGGGTTTAGGGTTTTAGGGCTTTAGGGTTTATGGTTTAGGGTTCCTTTTAAGGGATCCTTTAATGGTTTAGGGTTTTAGGGCTTCAGGGTTGAGGGTGGAGGGCTCCTTTAAGGGATCCTTTAAGGGTTTAGGCTTTTAGGGCTTTTGGGTTTAGTTTAGGGTTCCGGGTTCAGGATTAAAGGATAGGGTCTATGAGTTAAGGATGCCTCATAGTATAGCTACGAGAGGTTTTGTAAGTGTATAAGCCGTACTAAGCCCTGTAACGCCTCACAGCTTTTCAAGCCCTCAAACCCTCAAACCCCCAAACCCCCAAACCGCAACGGTCCCAAACGCACCCAAAATAAGCGAAACATTCCCGATTCCCAAAGACAATGCTATGTCATATGAGTCATATGACGCTATACTGCATTAGGCTGTATTGTACTATATACTATAGTATGCTATATTCTACTATATTATAGCATCTCCATCTCCAGGCCGCTTTGAAGAGCGCAGCGACCCCAGGGATCGCGAAGCACGCGGCCAAGCTGAAGAAGGCGCCGGCCTTGCGTTGTTTCGTTTAGGGTTTGTAGGGTTACGCAAGCATTGGGTCAGGGCAGTTTTGGTAGGACTCTAGCGGTTGTGTTTTTGATCGCAGTTTGTATTAGAATCTTAGAATAAGTCGGGATTGTTTCGAATATTGGAGCTTTAGGGTCCATAAGGCCTAGATCAGTTTCGGTCTGTCGGAACCCATGTATCCTTGCTTGGTGAGGGGAAGCAAGGCATCCAAGCTCTAGTTTTGTTGCAACCGCGATGCACAGTATAGTATAGCATAGTGCAGTACAGTGCAGTATAGTATACTGTAGTATATTAAGTAAACTAGCGTATAGTATAATGTAGTACAGTGTAGCCTCAAAAGCAATGAAGCAGATCTGAGCTGGGGCTTGGTCATTCAGCCGTTTTCCCCGGTGAGAAGGAGGGGTAAGCCGCTATTCCATCCATGCGAAGCCGCCAGCCTTTCTTAACGAACCGCTTGTCCATCAAACTGCTGCTTACACGTATAAACCACGGACCTTTGTGCCATCCGTGGAGCAGTGTTGGTATACTCAGGCTTGAACACCTTGTCGGATTACTACTTTATTGCTACTCTTCGTCTTCTCCTTGTTGTTGTTATTGCTGTCAATTTTAAGGGTTGTTTTTACTGCTGTTCTTCTTCGTACTATGATTGTGAGAAATTAGCCCAGTTATGATGGTGGTGATGATGATGGCGGCAATGATGACGATGACGGTTGCTTTGTCTTTTTAGCTGTGTTTATAACCTTTTCGCGACGGTTGCGGGGCAGACCTGAATTCTTGCCATCGGTGCTCTACAAAGCGCTGGCGGCCCAGGAACTACAACCCGCCATCGTACAAGCCCTCGCACCCTAGCCCTAAGCCCCATGCGCAAAGCTCCAACACTCCCCCGTTCCAAAAAGGATAATTAACAAAACAAAACCGCACAAAAAACTTCAGATAGTAACAGCTAGCTAGATGAGAGGGAGCTCTTGCCACCAGGTTTGGCCCCAGTGGGGGAAGATCGCCAGTGAGGCACCGGTGCCCGGGGCGGGCCTGGTCCTCCGCGAATGCTTACTGCGGAGCCCTCGGCTTCGACGTGGCTGAGGATATGTTATGACTGTTATGATAAGTTATGATATGTTACGATATGTTTTGTTGTGCTATGTCATAATTTGCTATACTGTATGCTGCCTTATTCTTGATTATGTTCCGGGGTTCGCCTCCGAATGCTGTCGGAAGCCAAGGCTCACCTTCGTACATGCTGCAACCGCCTTGGCGCAGCTGAGCTCCAAGCGCTTGTACGACATCTGGGTGGTGCCCCCTCTGCGCAGCTCGACAGGGTTCCAGGGGGTGCTTAAATCATCCGCCTTTCGCATCTTAGTGACTGTAGACTGCTACCACGTGAACACAAACACGGTTGAGCAAATCACGACGAAGCGCAGGGTTTCCTTCTTTTTCTGCGTAAACCCCGGTAGTTCGTGGAAAGCTGGCAAGGGATGCCTCGAGATCCATTGGTCTGTCCGCCTGTGCATGCAGTGAGAGCCTGCAAGAAGCACTAAAAGCATAGGGGTCTCAATAATTACCTACATTATTTTTTGGGGGGGCTCATAACTATGAATATACTATACAGGGCCCCCAAACCCTTTTCTTATTATTAAGGCCCCTATAGTATAAGACAAGGAGAGGGCCTGGTCCTGGCGATTGTCCTCTTTGGCTCCAAGCATCCTTTGGCCATGAGGCCGCCAAAGACCCGGGTCCAGGGCTTCTTGAGTGGCGACGTCTAAAACAAGACCAGCAATCGGAGCAGCAGTAAAATCAAAGCAGCTGCTGCTGCCACCCATCCTAATGCCATTTCTACTACGACTGCTACTACTCCTGCTCCTACGACTGCGGCTTGCTGCTGCTGCTGCTGCTGCTGCTGCTGCTGCTGCTGCTGCTGCTGCTGCTGCTGCTGCTGCTGCCACCACCGCGACAGCTACGGCAGCAACGACTGCCACTCCGCTCTGCAGCTACTCTTCTGTTGTGCGGCTGTTCTACACGTGCTACTCCTGCTGCGGCTGTGCTCTTCTACAGCGACGCCCATCACTACGTCCATGTCCTGTTATGGCTTCTCTTGTTCTGTTATGCCTGACCTCTACGGTGTTTCTAGCTCTTTTTTATATGTGCTTGTATCAGAACTTTTTTCAGTAGGAAGGAAGTGTTGCCGCACGCTGTCCACTCAAAATGTTTGCAGACCATGCCGCATTAGAAGCCTGAGCCACCTCAACGGGCTGGGTGGTACCCATGCAACGCCGTACAGCAAAGCTCGGTCGCAATGTGGTGTGCACATTCGATCAGTACTGGAGGCGCGAGTCAGTCTTGCTCGCATTCGCAGCAAGAGCAAACACTTGCGAGGCAGTCATTGTCTGGCTTGTGTTGTTACAGAGTTACCGACAGCCGCTCAAGTGCCATACTGGTCTCCCCAGCTGCCTCCTGTGCAGGCTCATCCATGCCTGCCAACGGGCACAGGTGCCCGAGCAGCCTCCAGCACCTCCAGCGCCGCCTCCAGATCCTTCCCGTTTGGCCCGGCCCAGGCGTGGGGATATGATGTTACATGATATTCTTGCATCACACAGGGACAGCGAGAGAGAGAGAGAGAGGCCTTACCTGGCTCTAACCCTGAGCAAAGCAAAGCAAAGGCCTTATCGAGACAGAAAAGAGAAGGAAACCCCTCCCTTCACCTGCACAAAGAGAGAAAGAGCGAGCGAGAGTAAGGGAGGATGGACAAAGGGATGCATGAATGGATGTACAGATGTACGTAGATGTCTGTCTATGTCTGTCTGTCTGTCTGTAGGTAGGTAGGTAGGTAGGTAGGTAGGTAGGTAGGTATGCAGGTATGTATGTAGGTATGTATAGATGTATGTGACTGGATGTGCATATAGGTTTATATGTGTGTTGAGACCTTTGGAGGGATTCCAAGACTGTGCCACCCCCGAGGCCACGTGTGGACCCAACCGAGCCAGCGAAGATCCGGCCGAAGCCGCCAAAGACGGCGTCCGAGAAAGTGAAAGCGAGGCCAAAGCGTTCTTTGCCAGCATTGGTAGGGTTGAGGGTTTCGGGTGTAGGTTTAGGGGCCTTCCTTTTTGGGATGTCGCATAGAAGCAGCACAACTAACAGATTGCAATCTGACACAGGGTGTAGTTGAATCCATGCCAAGACGGCTTCCGAGGCCCGCAAACCAAAGGCCACGTGCCAGCCTGGAACGCGGGCGCAGGGCTGCAGCCGGAAAAGGAGGAGAAGTTGCATCCAGCGGGCCAGGCCAGCATGGGGTTTTGCCTCCACAGAGTCACCGTGTTCTCGCGAAGCTATCCAGCACAGGTGCCGGATGCCGTGCTGGCCTTGGCTGGAGGAAGCCGCGGTAGCCCTGAACACTTTGCATTTCTTGGACGAATCAAATGCTCTGATCGCAGGAGCAGAATACATGCAGGCCCAGTCAGCCCGGAGACACGGTAGTCCAAGGCAACTGGGGGCAGTCACGTGCAGACCCATGCGCGATCACAGCTTCCGCCTGTGGGAAGTGCTTGGCTCACACGAAATGGACTTCCTGCGCCGGTTTTACTGTCCGAAGCCCTCTGCTGTCCGGAGCACCCAAGTGCATCGACGTAGAACAGATCCTGCCAGGCCATCGGTGTCGCCTGTTCGGAAAGACTTCTGGACCGGGAGCTGGGGCCAGCGTGCGCAGGAGCATCTCGAACGACAGGCCCCAAGCGACTTGGGTCAGGGTTTGGGGTTTGGGGCTTGCTTGACGATGGGACCTGAGTCTCTCGACGCACACATAAAGGGGTTTGGGATCTAGGGTTTAGGGTTCTAGTGACTAGTGTGCGCGGCTGATGTCTTGAGCATCCGCTGTGGTTGCCTGCTCCCCCAGACCAAGAGGAAGAACAAGCGCATTCCCGTAAATACATGACATCTTTCTTTTGCAAAGCAAGCTTTGCAGGCAAAGTCCGAAATACGGCGAGAGCTCCAGCGCCCACTGTCGTCAGTAAGAGCCCCAGCCGCACTCCTCCGTTCTGCCAGCGAAAGAAACTGTTGCAAATGTCACCGTTCGTCACAAGCAGCCAAATGGCAGCACGACGCAAGATTCACTGGCATCTGTTGGGTGGAGACGAACAGAGGATGACCAGAATGCGAATGCAACCATGCATGATCCAAAAGCCCGCCGCAACCCACGCCTCTGTTTCTTGCCGCATGGCTGCAGGACCCGTTGACGAGCAGAAGAAGGCTGGAGTTGGTAGCTCTGGAGCCAAACTCCTCAACTTCCGATCGCCTTCTTTCTCAACTTCCAGTCATGGCCCAGTAAGCCAATGATATGTTTTGCATCAAACTCGTGATAGGCGGCCGGAAGCGACGGCACAAGGCCGGAATCGCATGGGAGAGTGTATTGGGCCCGCCAGTGTCTTGCATCCCATGTGCACCCAGGGCAAGATAGCTCTGAGCCGCACAGATTCTTCTATATGAGCCCAAGAAGCTTGAGACTGCCACATACATCAGATATCTATATATATATATATATATCTGTCGGCACTGATGATTACCATTGTGCACCTTGGTACTAGCTCCCACTGGCTCCCACCATGAAAAGGCCTCGCTCCGAGCTCGACGCCGGCGACGCCGCGGTCCCAAACCCCGGAGACGGAAAGAGGATGGGACAGGGCTTTAGCCGAGAGATATCCAGAGATATACCACATCGAAAACGGTCGTGGCAAGAAGAGAAGCCTCTTAACCCGGGTAAGTGATAGTAGGCACTGTGAAGATAGAGTAAGCACCAAAATGGGTCAGAGGCCGCTTAAAGAGTGATCCCCGTTCGCGGGCCGTTCCCCAGTCAAGATAGCGCACCATTGGCAGATTCATGGCTTCAGCGTGGCTTTTGTGGCTTTTATCGTCGGTTTCATTGCCCGAGCGCCTCAATGGTCTTGTGCCGTATATAATCGTGGCATTTGAAGCCATGTCATCGTGTGAAATTGATGCAGTTGTCGTTGTTCGTCAATCGGTGTTGCTTCATTATTGGAAAGGATGCCTGAAGTGTTTCTGCCTCCCGCATGGTCTTGAAAGACTGGATTAGCTTAACCGGCGGAACGGACATAGCGGAAAACTGTGAGACTGTGATGGCTTTTTCTCGGGCAGCAGGAACTCCACGAGAGCCAGTTTGGAAGCAGGCTGCAAGGGACCATTCGCAGAGGCACGAGCTTTGGATCTTAGCAGGGTCGGGCCATCGGGGAACGGAGTCAGGTCGTTTGGAACTTTGACATCAGCTTGTCCAAATTCACATGCTTGTCAGGGAGGCTTTATATTCGGGCCAGCCCATTTGCTGGCGCTTCAACCTAACCAGCACCTGCTCTGGGGAGGGTTGCCAAGCAAGACTTGAGAGTCATGCAGCTAGCTTCGAGAGTATTTCTGTTCGGCAGTCGTCGTCGTTATGGTGGTCGTGGTAGTGATTGTGGTAGCGATCGGGGTCCCAGTCGCGATCGTGGTGGTGGTTCTGGTGGCAGCAGCAGCAGCAGCAGCAGCAGCAGCAGTAGTAGTAGTAGTAGCAGCAGCAGCAGTCGTAGTAGCAGTAGATGTAGCAGCAGTAGTAGTAGTAGTAGTAGTAGTAGTCGTCGTCGCAGTAGTAGTAGCAGTAGTAGCAGTAGTAGTAGTAGTAGTAGTAGTAGTAGTAGTAAGGAGTAGTAGTAGTAGTAGTAGTAGTAGTAGTAGTACTAGTAGTAGTAGTAGTGCTCTCAAGATGTTGAAGTAAAGTCGTGAGCGGATGAGCTTCGAGGGTGTGGACGCACACGACTTGTCTCGTCTATGTCGTACGTGCCCTGTATCATCAGGCGTTCAGCTCACGCATGAAGGTGGACGTTGCAAACGTTTGTTTTCTGCATGCTTGGTCGTAAAGGAGTGGTGCAGAGACTGCACGGTGCTTGGAGCTGCAGCTTGGACGTGCATTTATCATTGCTGAGACCTCACGCTGTCCACTGTGATAGCCGGACCAATGGTCTGGAAGAGGCGACGCCGGACATCGATGATGATGTGTGCCATCGAGGAGGAAGGAAGGAAGGAAGGAAGGAAGGAAGGAAGGAAGGGAGGAAGGAAGGAAGGAAGGGAGGAAGGAAAAAAGGAAGGAAGGAAGGAAGGAAGGAAGGAAGGAAGGAAGGAAGGAAGTGGTAGTAGTAGTAGTAGTCGTCGTTGTCGTCGTCGTCGTAGTAGTAGTAGTAGTAGTAGTAGTAGTAAGGAGTAGTAGTAGTAGTAGTAGTAGTAGTAGTAGTAGTAGTAATAGTAGTAGTAGTAGTAGTAGTAGTAGTAGTTGTTGTTGTTGTAGTTTTTGTATGTTGTAGTTGTTGTTGTTGGGGCAGGAGCAGCAGAAGTCGTCGTCGCTGTCGCAATACACGCCTGGATTGAAAATATCCCTCGCTCTCTTGTTGTATGCACGGAACAGGGGTTGCTCTTAGTTAGACTACTTCTCAACGGTAAACAGCAAGCAGCAAGAGCGATCGAGACATTCAGTTCAATGAGAGTGATCAATGTCAGTGGTGCCTTCATTTGTATATGGCATGTTGGCATCGGACCCGTGTAACCCGAAAACTTGAGTCTCAAGCGACTCTTATTTCAAGACCATACTGCAAAAGGCCTTTAGGCTTTAGGGTTGAAGGAAGACAACATCCCAAACCCCAAAAACCCCTGACCACTAAACCCTAAACCTTAAATTTCGCCTTCACGGTAGGAGATCTCAACCCTAAACCCTGAACCCCTGAACCCTAACCCCCAAATCCTAAACCCTCAACCCTAAACCCCGAACCCCTGAACCCCTAAACCAAGTCTCAAAGGGCCCCTTCACCCTCCCCAGCTTCGAACCTCTGACATCTCAAGCTCTCCGGAGAAGGAACCCTTGATTCACCTGAACCCCCAGCCCCCAAAACCCTCTAGAGTACTTTTGAAGGCACTCTAAACCCCTCTTCAGGATTCTCTAATGTTGCGTCCGGTTTTGGATCCACAAACAGAAAACGTCACTCTTGTAGCCCGTATATAATTGAAGCTGCCCCTGCAGGCTTGTGCTTGGTTGGATATAGAAGAGTTTAGGGTTTAGGGTTTAGGGTTTAGGGTTTAGGATATAGAAGGCCAGACGGGTTGTTCCTCCGTGCTGTATTCAGCACCAATAACCGTAAGGACTCAATCGACATATCACGTTAGATAGCTCTACGTCTTGGGCTACAAACCTGGGTAGTTCTATAAACTAAGGTCCCTTTGGCGGTCCTTAAAACAGTAGGGTACCCTTATCGAATAAGGGGACCCTAAGCCCGAAACCCGGAACCCCTAAACTCCTAAACTCCTAAACCCTACCCACCTCGACTTCGGGAAACCGTAGAACCTAAAGGATACTCGGAGGGCCCGTCTGGTTTCGTGTTTACGGATTAGGACCCTCGTAGGACCCGCACAAACCCCAATCATCATCCAGGCTTTCCGGCTATCCGAAAAAGGGACCACAATGCAGGGTCTATAGGTAATATAGAAGTGCCTCGGGGCTCCCTATCATAAGCAATTAGGAGCTAGGATTCAGGGGACCCTTGGGAACATCGACCCTCTCAATAAGGTCCCTTTTTAAGAAAGCCATAAGCAGGGTTAAGAGGGGTCCCCTTTAGGGGGTCTCCCTACTACTACCTAGGAGTAATTATAATCCGCTGTTACAACGATCATCATCAGTACAAGAAGCCAGCTCGAAGAGCCTGGTCCCGGGAGTCGATAGGAAGGCTCAAGGTCCCCTTCTTCACGAGCATGATCGGCAGCAATGGCGATAGAACGCTGCTGAAGTCTTCTGGCCCACGCTGTGAAGAAGGACCGAACCCTAAACCCTAAATCCTATAAACGCCTTGAGGGCGCACGTATGCACGCTGCTGCCGCTTCTACAGTGACGTTTGTTGGATCTGCCGGTGCTTGCCAATGGCCGAGACACCGGTTGCCAAATTTTCCAGGCTCAAGTTTGCGGTATAGGGCTCGGGGTGTGTATGTGTGTATGTGTGTGTGTATATGTGTATATGCACATATGTATGATAGTTCTACATATATATATATATATATATGCATACATATATTACTTACATTTGAAGGGTTAGGTCTGAAGGTTGAGGGTTGAGGGCGGCGGGTACCGGGGTTTAAGGTTTTAAGTAGCACTAAACCGAAGCGCCTAGCAACCGGGGCAGGGTGTGTGTCTGTGCATATGTGTGGTTGGTTGGTTGGTTGGCTGGCTGGTTGGTTGGTCGGTTGGTTGTGGGGTGGGGCTAAACCCTAGGCCCTAAACCCTAAACCCCTGGGGGAGACTCCTACGTAGGCCTATACAAGACCTGCGCGTTGGAGCCGAGCCGCGGCAGCGAAAGCACTTCGAAGCCCACATACAGCTTTAAGCTTGAAGCTTACACCGTTCACCTTCCCCAATAGCTCGCAAAAGCAATTCTGACTGTCAGGCTGTGAGGTCAAAGTCAAGAAGCTCAGGGCATAAGGTTTAGGATAGGGTTTAGGGGTAAGGGCTTAGAGCTAAAAGGCTTAGGGTATAGGGTTTAGGGCTAGGGTTTAGGTGTTCAGGGTTTAGGGCTTAGGATTTATAGGGTTCAGTGCTTCATGCCCGGAAGCCCGCACGCCCTGAAAGAGCCCCCAAAGCCCGAAGCCCGGTAAGAGGCCACATGCTGCCGCTATGGAACACAAGATCCTTAAAGCACGCGATTATCCATAATGCAAGATATAAGGTAATATACTACCATATATTATATTCCAGTCTAGTTTGTTATATGAACTTATGTTTATATCTGATAAGTTACCTTTCATACGGGGATGTCAGTGACCAATGGAAGTGTATAGGGCATACGTCCTTTTTTGGGTAAACTGCTTTGAGCAGGAATTTGTAAGCACCCTTCGGAGAGCTCTTGTGTGGAACGACGCTGATTCGATGTGAGGGTTTTGGTAGGAGGTTGTTGTTGCCTCTGCAAAGAGAGCTGCTCAGAGGGATGTTGCAAACACTCCAAGTAGCCAAAACTAGGTGGGAAGTTATCTAAATCAGGGCCCCTTTTCAGGGTCCCAAACATAATACGGCACCCTTATAAACAAGGACCCTAAAAGGGACCCTAATTCAGAGAACTACCCAAGTTCTTCCTTAAAGGCTTTCAGCTGGAGACCACTCGTAAACAACGGAAGTCCTGAAGCCAAGGGCTAGGAGCTCGATGATGCCATCTCGCTTGGTACTTAGATCTCTCGGTGCTCCGACCATGAGGGTTTAGGTTTCAGGGTTTAGGGTTTAGGTTTTAGGTTTTAGGGTTTAGGGCTTCGAATATACAAACTGTACCTACTTTGGTGTCTAAGGTGTCCAAACAGTACCTGGCAGAAACCCTACCGCAGGAGACTGAAGGCACCCTAAACCCTGAACCCCAAAACCCCTAAACACTAAAGCTCCTGAACTGTATGAACACCGGAAAGCTGAATTTGGGGTGGGTCCTAGGAGCCCTCGTCCCGTAAAGCAAGTAGGCCTTGGTTATAATTGGTTCTTGAATTAGGGTTTAGGGTTAAGGCGGTTTAGGGTTTAGGACTTAGGGTTTAAACGGTTTTGCGTTTGGGGTTTAGGGTTTAGGCGGTTTAGGGTTTAGGGCTTAGGGTTCAAAAGTGGGGCTTCGGGGTACATGATACCCCAACTATATTCAGGAGCCTGAGAAGAATAAGCGTACCTAATTATCTATTCAGGCCACTCTAATAGCTTCAGTACTCCCCCCCGGAAGGACACACCAAGACAGAAGCAAAAGGGTTTACTTTGAACAAGGGTCCTTTTTAAGAACCCCAAAGAGGGCGATACCCTCATAAAAAGGACGTTAAAAGGGATGCCAATTTAGAGAACTATCCTAACCTCATAGTACCCCTATAGAAACTCCACAAAAACCCCATAGATCCCTTCAAAGGAACCCTACAAGGGATTCTAGTTTGGAGAACTACCCATAAATGCACCTTCGCACGGAATTCGCAGCGAGAGGGCAAAGGCGATGGCTCCTCGCAAACCACTTGCCTTGGCCGCCCAAGCACCCAACCCTAAACCCTACAGGCTAATGTAGGGGCCTGAAGAAACAGAATGGGGTTCTGGGCACTTTTATAGCATAATTACAATAAGGAACCCTGAGAATAATGTCGGTCATTTTCCTAGGATTCTATGCAACACGACCCTAAACCGTAGACCCCCATGCTAAAGCCTTTAAGCCCTAAACCCTCCATCCTAATACTTCAACCTGTACACCCTATTGCTGCACCCTTGAAACCCCCCAAGCCCCAACAAAAATCTTGAGCCATACACCTTGAATCCTAAATCGGATCGAAGCTGTGGGACCACAATGTAAAATCGGTGCGTCTATAGAGTTGTAGATCATGGGAGTTTAGGTTGGACCCTGTTTGACTCCACCCCTCGTCACAGAACAAGTTCGGCTGTAACTGCATGTCTTTAGAAGCCCGATAGAAGCAGATGGTGGTGACCTGTGACGTAAGCAAACATATACATGTCACGATAAATAAATAAATAAATAAATATATGTATATATATATATGTATATATATATATACATACACACACACACACCCAAACAAATATACACACATACGTAGATACATACATGCAGACAGCCGGACTGCCAGAGGGACGGACAAACAGATAGACACGCAAGCATGCATACTATAGTTCCCTAAATAATTACCAATGCTATTTTGGGTGTTATTTTTATCATAACAACAGTATAATATTGCCCCAAAAACCCTGCTCAAATTATTAAAAGGCCCGTATATTAAACACATACACCCCTACATATGTCCACATCTACATATACAGTCTGGGAACCCTGGAAACCGGCTGTAAAATCGTGGAGTGCCCTCGATTGCAAAGCAGCACTGGAAGCCTATTCATCCTTGATGTATAAACCTGATCAAGAAACCCTGGCCCTATAACCCCAAAATAGTAAGATGCATACTATAAGAAACCCTGGCCCTTTAACCCCAAAATAGTAAGATTCATATTATAAGTAGCCCGAAACCCTGGCCCTATAACCCCAGATTCATATTATAAGGAGCCCGAATCTCGCCCCAAGGTTTCTTGATCAGGTTCCTATGTTAGCATGTGCGAAGCTGTCTAGGGGTTTGGGGACGAAGGTCTCCACTGAGTTGAGTTGCGTGCCTTCTTGGGCTTAGGATTTGGGGTTCAGGGCTTAGGATTTGGGGTTTAGGGTTTAAGCCTTAGGATTTGGGGTTTCGGGTTTCAGAAATGACCGTCGAAACCCTTTTTGGGCGAAGATGCTGCAGGGGGAAGGGTTCAGGATCGAAGGCGCATAGGTCTTCGGAGCAACTGTAGGCTCTGGCGCTCTCGGGTTTTGGGTTTAGGGCGTGAAGCCAGGGTTTGGGCCAGGGTTTACGGATTAGGGTTTAGGGATTAGGTATTAGGGTTTAGGGTTTAGGGCTTCAGGTACTGCTTAAATTAAGGTTTGTATCGTTGCCATGGTCAAGAGGAGCCATCTTCTGGGCTTTGCAATGTGATCGGGACTTGCCTTTACCCCCACCCCTTAGCTTTTCATCGAGTGCCCAGCCCACATGACGAGGCTCATGTTGTTCGTGATCTTCCGACTCCTGGCCGGCATATCAGCTTAACCCTAAGGCTCAAAATGGCCCAAAGGCCTCATATAGTATGGCTTTTGGGCCCAAAAGCCTTCTTATATTAGTCCTTAGAGCCGTAGGGTAAGGCTTCACAGAGCTCGAACTGCTAGGTCGCTGCCTTCGCGCAAAAGACGCCGCAAGTACAAAAGCTTGACAAACCTGAACCAATGCCCTTAACCCTAAGGCCTTTAAACCCAAAACCCTATGAGCCCTAATCTCTATCCTCCCATTTCTCCCGGAAGCCGAAGCCCACGAGGACGGCCCCCTAAACCCTAGGACTCAATCTTCGTGTGTTTTGGCGCTTGCAGACGACCCTTGGACCGAGGTGTCTGGGAGATTCATGGATTTCTGGGTTTCGGGTTCCTGGGTTTAGGGTTTAGGGGCTCGCAGGTGGAGTCGTATGTGGAAGCCATGGTGCCTTGCAATAACCCTCCTTTTCATTTTAGTGCCCAAGTACAAGCCACATGCCCTGAGTCATGAATAGACCCCAAGGAATGATACTGGCAATCCTTCAGGCCTCTATACATGAAACCCTAAACCCTAAACCCTAAACCCTAAACCCTAAACCCTAAACCCTAAACCCTAAACCCGAACCCCAAACCCTAAACCCAAACCCTAAACCCTGACCCTGGGTTGAAGCTGAGCCGGGCTGTGGCAATCAGGGGCCTGGAGGCGAAAGTCCAGAGTTTAGGGGTGCATCGTTTATAGGATTTAGGGTTTAGGGTTTAGGGTTTAGGGTTTAGGGTTTAGGGTTTAGGAGTTCGGGCTTCGGGTCTCCGGGAGACTTTCTTGGGGAGCTTTAGACAAAAATCCTCCCCTTTTAGGGCCATTCGGCTGCTGCGTGTGCTGCTGCCGCGTCGAACCCCTCACGCCTTCTGCAGGTGTTCAGCAGCAAGGACAATGGAAAGACCTCGCATGCCCTACCATTTACGGTTCCACGCGTTTCTCTGGAGTTTTTGGGTTAAGGGTTTATGTATTTGGTTGTCCAGGAGGATAGAGCGAGGATCGGGCCATCTGACATGGGACATATACTTATCATAACGAACTCTGGGGAATAGTAGAATTACCTGTTCCGGCTCCAGTGCAGATCTAGATCATTCTTGAACCTACTTCCCATGACGACAAACCCTGAGGTACCGGAAGGGAAGCAGGGTTTTGCAATGACGTCCAAACGGAAACATATCGTTTTGGGCGCATTGCGCTTCTGGGGATTCTCGCATCAATTCCTGAATACTAAGATCAAGGCCACAATTAATAGCAGCAGTAGCAGTAGCAGAAGCAGAAGCAGAAGCAGAAGCAGAAGCAGTAGGAGTAGGCGTCGTCGTCGTAGTAGTAG
>CAJNDV010032520.1:1789-23256 GCA_905221635.1 Symbiodinium sp. CCMP2456 | reverse complement strand
CCCTAAACTTCCTTAAACCCTAAACCCTGCAGCCCTCGTTCTGAAATCCTAGAGAACTGAAGCTCCGAACTCTGAATCCTCAACCCTAAACCCTAAACCTTAAACCCTGAATTAAAAAGACCTTACCCTTGAATCATAGAGATCTTATTGTAAGCGGCCCCTCGTGCTCAACCAAGCATGGATGCTCAACCGTAGACCAAGATTAACCCAAAACACTGAGCCCGGTTTGGGGCTTAGGCCTTAGGGTTTAACTGTAAACCCTTCAGCCTGCCCCTGAACCCTGAACCCAAAACCCTGGACCCTGGAGCCTAAATCCTGGAGCCTACCTATAGTCTCCATTGTAGTTCCTTTTTGGGGTTACATTATAGGATCCTTAATATAATATTGGTTAAACCAAAAAAAGGAACTACAATGGAGACTATAGGTAATAACAAAAAACAAAGTCCTGGGCAGGATCTTGGCTTCGCGCCGAAGCAGAAGAGTGCGGTAATTCCGCTGAGGCCTTAGAGGGTCTCGGGTCAGAGGTAAGGGGGTTTAGGTTTAAGGTTTAGGGTTTAGGCTTTAGGGTTTAGTGTTTAGGGTTTTAAGGGCTCAGGCTTTAGGGAAAGCTTGACTGTCTGCGCTGCTGGGCTTTAAGTTTGGGGCTTCGGGCACAAATTGAGGGAAGTTTAAGGTTTTCTGAGGCCTAAACCCTATAAACCCTAGAACCCTAAACCCTGAGGACTTACAGAATTTCGGGTCAGAGTTTAGGGTGCTGGGTAGGGCCTTGCAGGTTTTGGTTTCAAAGCGGCTTGGAGCGTAGATGTGCTCGGGGCTTGAGAAGACAATCCTCTCCCCTGCATAATCGTTCTGCTAGAACCCGAAACCCGCTTCTAATCATTATGGTGTAGAGTTTTGGGTTTAAGGTTTAGGGACTAGGGTTTAAGGATTAGAGGTATAACGGGTCTCCTTCTTATACTTGTACTATGACCGCCAACCCTGTTCTGATTCTCAATTTGCTCGTATGAGGCAGGGTTTAGGGTTATGGGGCTCACGTCTTGGAATGGGAAGCTTTATGATCTGATAAAACCGATCATGAGATTCTGCTGCTTCTCCACGCCTGCTGGCTGATCCATGCGGCCCGAAAGGAACCCCAGTTAAGACCTGGCCGTATGGGAGCCTCGTAACCTCCAGAAAGCGCTTGTAAAACTTATGCAACCCGAGAAGAACAAGCTGTAGAACAGTTACGGAACCCTTATCAAGCCCTCGCATATCACCACTACCTAAAGCCTAAACCCTAAATCCTACGGAACCCTTATAAGCCTTATAGATGTATATATATATATATATACATATATATCACAACTACAGGGTTGTAATTCAGGACTGCGCCACGTGTGGAGGGCCGTGGGCCGAACCAAAATATACGAACCTACCCGGGCTTAGTGCTTGTGTTAGGGTTTAGGATTTTGGGAGTTTAGGGTTTTGGGGTTGGGCGTTGAGTGTGTAGGGTTTGAGGGTTTGGGGTTTAGGGTTTTGGGGTTGGGCGTTTAGCGTGTAGGGTTTGAGGGTTTGGGGTTTAGCGCTTAGGATGTTTTGCAGGATTCGCATCTGGCTCCTCCAGGGTTTACATCGATGGGCTCCATCCATATTTATAGCGACACACGTTACCACAAAGCCTAAAGCAGTGTTCGGGCGTCAGCGGCGTGATGGAGACGCCATCATCCTAAGAGAGATGGTTTGCAGCTATATAAGAAAGTGTGGTGTATTCAAGAAGCCCTCTGGAATAGTATGAGCAATGGCCATGCATTCTGTCCCCTTTATGAGGATCCTCAACCCATGATCCTTCTCATACCCGAGATCACTCGTTCTGGTCAATGGCTTAGAATTTCCCATCGAAGCAGCCTTTACGGCCCAAGACTGTTGGAACCAAGTCCTCGACGCAAGCCCCTAGCTCAAGTCTAAACTCTCAAAGACTTGCAGCCCACTTAGGGTTTAGGGTTTAGAAGTCCCTAAACCCTAAACCCTAAACCCAAAACCCTATAAACCCTAAATTAGGGTATAGGGACTTACACATCCGAATCTCACCTCGAAGCCCGATGACTTGGAACCCACCTGCTCAAGTGAGTCAGGTCGCTCGAAATTTCAGAGTTTGAGGGTTCAGGGTTTAGGGTTCAGGGTTTGTGGTTAAGGGTTTGGGGTTTAGGGTTCAGGGTTTGTGGTTCAGGGTTTAGGATTCAGGGTTTGTGGTTCAGGGTTTACGGTTCAGGGGTTTAGGGGTTTAGGGTTTGTAGGGTTTAGTGTTTAGGGTTGAGGGTTGAGGGTTCAGGGTTCAGGGTTTGTGGTTCAGGGTTTAGGGTTTAGGGTTCCGTCGTGCAGGAGGTAAGGCTCTGGCCAAAAAACTGGGTGACGGCAAAGGTCAAGTACGCACCTGACGAGTTGCTGGTTCCCAGGAAATCACGGTGAACCCGGAAACCGGGTTAAGGACACCTGAACCCTAAACCCTAAACCCTAAACCCTAAACCCTAAACCCTGAACCCTAAACCCTCAAGGGATCCCTATACATTACTCTCAAGGATTGTAACTTTGGGTCTCCAACTTCTGGGCTTCCACTATGGTGAACGGGGGAAGGGATCCCGATGATGGTCCCTTACAGTAGTTTAGGGTTTAGGGTTTAGGGTTTAGGGTTTAGGTAGTTCCCTACTAAGAACTAGGGAGGCAAATCATCACCACCCTCATCCCAGCCCTCCACCCTGACTGGCAAGAAAAAAGCCCTCAAACTTTAATCAACCAAGACAGCACCCTAAACCCTAAACCAGGTTTGGGGTTTAGGGCTTAGGGCCCTAAACCCTAAACCCTCAACCCTAAACCCTCAACCCGACGCTAAGCCACGGACTTCAGAATCCATCTCCTTCTCCCTGAACCCCTACGAAGTTGGAAACCCAATAGCCTCAATGGGAATCCCAGCACTATTTGTCCTTAATCCGGTTTCCAAATTGTTGGGGTTTACCAGTAGAAGCCCAAAAGTTGGAAAGCCAATAGCCTCAATCCTTAAGAGCAATGTATCGGGAATCCCAGCACGAAGTGTCCTTAGTCCGGTTTCCAAACTTTCTGGGGCTTATTCGATTACCAACCTGAGGCCATACCCCAACAATCTCGTACTCTCTAGACCGGGTCCTGCAAAGCTTCGGTAAAGGATTCAATAAAGCCGTCCTGACAAGGCTTCTGTGAAAACTTGGCCCCCCAACCCTTAACCCTGAGTTCTAAACCTTACAAACCCTACCAACCCTAAACCGTGAGCCCCAAACCCTAAACTCAACACCGCTCCACGCGCCTAAGCACATACCAGCGAGCTCGTAGTCCGGAAATCTGCGAGAACACAGGCTTTAGGGTTTATGGGGGTTAGAGGTTTAGGGTTTTAGGGTTCAGGGTTTAGGGTTTATATGAAATAAGGTTGAGAGGGGTTTAGGGTTTATAGGGCTTAGGGTTTATATGGGTTTAGGGTTCATAGGGCTTTAAGGGTTTTAGGGGTTCAGGAGCTTGTTGGAGAGGGGACCAAAGCCCGAGACTCTTCTTCCAACTACCAAAAACCCACTTTGTTGTAATGTAGGGGCCTCGATAATTAGAATAGGGTTTTGGGGGTTCCTTATTATAACTATAGAATTACATACCCCCAAACCCTATGCTAATTTAAGGCCCCTATATTCGGTTCCGTATAAGCTTTTTCTAGGGTTTACGAATGCCATAAGCTTCTTGGCCGTCCCCGGGCTGTGCTTCGTCTAGGTGAAGGTGTGCCCTAGGATTAAAACTTACGACCCCAGCGGGCCCGTGCTCTCGCGCATATCCTTCAAAGAAGCAATGAAAACAGCTAGTCACCAAGTCCCAAACCGAAGCCTCCCAACCGAAACATTTGTCTCGCCGGTTTCGATGTTCTTGACGCCTGTAAGCCGTCAAACCGAAGCTTCAAGCCGTGCGAACAGCACATCACACAACATTCTCAAAACGGAGGTCTACTCTCGCATGTTTCCTGTTAAGTTGTCGGTTCTGCATTGGCCTTACCTGCGGATCCCCACCGAAAACATGTGGTTTGTCAGGCTACCCGGACCCACGCTCAAATCCCATAGCGGCCATAGCATATTTCATCAGATTGCTTAAAACACCTTTGATGCCGGCTCGTATCAGCCATCGGTTGGTCGAAAACTCGACAACATGAATCTGTGAGATAATACTGGTAAAGATTACCTCAATGTGGAACCTCAAAACTACAGGACACACGCTAGAATGCACACTCCTTACAAGACGAGAACAACGAGCAACGATTGCTTCTGAACTCTGGTTGAAAAGCCATCTCAAAAGCACCCTAAACCCTACAACCCCAGATCGTGGGGAAAACATGTGAGATTCAGAAAATAGGTGACCTTGAGGCTCTTAGAAGACTTGTCATAAAGACCCCCCCCCCCAAGCAGGGACCCGTAAAAAACCCTCAAGAAGTTCCAGCCAGGAGACCTGAACATGCCTTTGTTGGGGGGTTAAGGGTTTACGGTTAGGGTTTAAGGTTTAGGGTTTAGGGTTTAGGGTTTAGGGTTTAAGGTTTAGGGTTTAGGGTTTAGGGTTTAGGGTTTAGGGTTTAGGGTTTAGGGTTTAGATAGTGCCCGAAAGCCCGAGACTGAACCCCAACCTCGAGGGGGTTGAGGGCGAAGCCCCTTGAAAAAACACGACCTACATCCACAAAACTCGCAAAGGCACCCTTACATAAACCCTAAACCCTAAACCCTAAACCCTAAACCCTAAACCCTAAACCCAAGGACCCTTAGGGTAACCTTTGACGAGGAGGCCTCGGAGAAATCTTTCTTTAGGGGTTTAGGGTTTAGGGTTTAGGGTTTAGGGTCTTTACAGAAGCCCCCTGAGATCCGCACCCCAGAGCCCCTTCACCCCAACGTTTGTCGGATTTAGGGTTAACGGTTTGGGGACTCTTATAGGGGCCTAAATGATGAGAACAGGGTTTTGGGGTATAGCTACTATCTACAGTTTACTATACAATAAATGTTTATTGTATAGTAAACTGTAGCCAGAGTCAGAAACCCCAAAATAGATTGGCCTTTAGTTCGGCCCGTCTATTCACCTCCCAACACCTAAATCCTAACACCCTAAACCCTAAACCCTAAACCCTAAATCCTAACACCCGGAACCCAGGGAGTCCTCGCAAGATCCTTCGACTTGCAGAAGCACCAGCTCAAACCGGCTCCGGCCTGGCTTTGGGTTTGGGGTTTGGGGTTTGGGGTTTAGGGTGTAGGGTTTAGGGTTTAGGGTTTAGTTTAGGGTTCAGGGTTTAGGGTTTAGGGAGGGCACCTTTTTATCGGGCTCCGTAATGGGAACCCGAAAACCCTCAACCCAGGCTCTGTTTGGTTCGTAGAAGTTGTATAAGTTTAGGGAGGGTTATTACAGGGAACTAGGGGTGTCCTTCAAAGGGTCTATAGGGGTTAACTGAGTTCACTGCTTAGGATTTAGGGTTTAGGGCCAAGTTTAGGGTTTAGGGAATAGAAGTTTTAGTATAGGCGCTGCTGGGTTTGTGGTTTAGGCCTTGTTTTGGTGGTCTTAATGTTTTGAATAGGGTTTCGGGTTATACTACAATATAGCCATATATGTAGTTCTCTAAAGCAGGGTCTTTTTCTAGGTCCCCCAAATAGCGCGGCACTCTTGGAGCGGGGACCTGTGGTGTTTTGGGGGGGGGGGGGGCCCCTAATTCAGAGCACTACACATGTAGGGATCGAATAACTGCGCGGGCTATCATAGGGGATACGATGGTTAAATATTGAGACATACGTAAGGAGACCTCTGTATTAGCTTTTGGGTCTTTGTGGGGCAAGCTTTGAGGTTTAGGGATTGGGATTTAGGGGGGGGCTTTCTCCGGGCAGTCTATAGGGCTTAATGCTTTTGGTGCGGAATTTGGGAGGACAAGAAATTTATGTTTGAGGGGTCCTGTAGGTGAGGCCTGAGAAAGATAGACACCTCGACAGTTCAAAATGAATCCAATTACTCTGATTCCTACTTCTGAAGTCATCCCAACTCCTTTCAATATCACAGATCCGCCTATCAGAGCCTACTACTATCCACAGACAACGTTTTACTCACGAGCTATGTGGCTTCACCCCAAAGCCAGGATTGAAAGTGCTGATTCGACGGTTCCTACAAGACTCGACAGCCGTGTAACCGCCGCCTCTCAGACAGCTCAATGACGACTCGACAATAAGGGAACAATCCTGAACTTTAAGCCTGTACCAACACATCGGGGGTCAGTCTCGCCAAGGTTAGTTGAAGGTTTCTAATCACTAAACCCTAAACCCTAAACCCCAAAACCCTAAACCCTAAACCCTAAGCCCTAATCATCCGCTACAAAGCCACCTTAGAAACCTCAGCTGCGTGGTTCTCTGACCCAATACGGCTAAGCTTTGAACTACGAGGCAGAACATCGAAGCTGCATGTCCACCTTCCCGGCTACTACCTATAGTTTCTACTGTAGTCTCAATGTAGCTTTGGGGTTAGCTTATAGGATCCTTAAAGCAAGACTACTCTAAGATAAGAAACACTCCCCGAAGAACCCGGGAGCCCCCAACCCAGCGCGAACTTTCCTAGACGCGCGGCTCGCGATCCTCATCCCCAAGCCGTCCTTGATATTCGGGGTTCGCGTTTAGGGTTTGGGTTTAGGGTTTAGGGTTTAGGGTTTAGGGTTTAGGGTTTAGGGTTTAGGGTTTCGCGTTTAGGGTTTGGGGTTAAGGACTCTACACTGACACACTAAAGCCAAATACTAAGCCCTACACCGACAACCTCCCCAAGTCCCAGGCCCTAAAACGTCTCTAATATAGGGGCCTTAATACCTAAAACAAGGTTTTGGGTATAGTATGGTATGATTCTTAGAATGAGGAGCCCCCAAAATAGCCCTATATTTTAAGCTCCGCGCCAGCACTCCGAGCACAACGGAGCCAGCCAACACCAGGCCTAAGATTTCACGCTTCCCGTGCCCCATGCAAGCCCCGACCTCCCAAACCCTCAAATGTTGCGGGCGTTAGGGTTTAGGGTTTAGGGTTTAGGGTTTAGGGTTTAGGGTGGGGCTTGGGGCGGTTTAGGGTCATTTCCCTAGTTTCGGGTTCTTTGTTTTCGGGTTTAGGAATATCTCTGCAGAGTTTGGGATTGAGTTACGTGGCTAGAGGCTAATCATGAAAGCTATGATCACTTGAGCGCTTAGATCCTTTTGGACTGGCTAGCTCCTTGATCCCGTAAACCCTAAACCCAGAAACCTTCCTAAACCCTAAACCATCCTAAACCCCTAAACCTTAAACCCCTAAACCCCTAAACCCGAAACACCTAAACCCTAAACCAAGAGGGTTCTGAAAACGTCTCGGCCTCGTAGGCCGAGACGAGCTTCCAAGGCTCAGGGTTTGGGGGTTTTGGGGTTTTGGGGTTTAAGGTTTAATTCGGGGTTTGGGGCTTTGAGGGTTTTGGATTTGGGGCCAACCCTTAAACCTGAAACCGTTCTGAAGCCCAGCTCAGGGCTGAGGGTACAAGCCTAGTCTTCATGGGTTTAGGGTTTAGGGCAGTTTAGGGTTTGAGAGTGTGTCGCTTTTTGCGGGTTCCAGGTTCAGGCCTTGGATCGTAGGGGTTCTGCTTGAGGGTTTGGGGTTTATAGGCTTGGGGGGTACCGCAATCAAGGGTGAGCGTGGAAACAATCAAGAAGAAAAGACTTTGACCGTGAATACAAGGAGCAATATCGAGGGGCTGCATACTTAGAGAAATATTTCAGGATACATTGCACCAAAATTAAACTGCGACCACAAGGTTCTGACTTACCGAGTCGTTAAGCCATAGAAAGCCAGTTGCGTGCGCAGTGGGTTACTGTCTTCGGGCCCCCAAAGTTCGGCATGTGTAAGGGCAGCCTAGTACAGTAACCCATTCCACAGTAACCCAGGCATCTAGGAATCTAGGGTGGTTTGGGCTTAGGGTTTAGGGATTAGGAAGCTTCAGAGACCATGCTCAGGAGCGCGCCGAAGTGGCCAAGGATGGGAATACTGATTAGCCTGGCCATGAGATGGCAGGGCGTAGTACAGAGGTTGGAATCGGTTGGAATGATAGCTACTACAGTAGCACCATTACCTACTAAGGCCTCTGTGCTATACTCTTCAAACCCGAACCAGAAACCCTATTCTCGTAGCTCCTTCGTGTGGTCTTTTGACTTGCGGGATCAGTCATTGTTGTCGCTTCAGCTATCGGCACTGCAGTAAACTTTGTGAGCCCCGGTAACAGCCTACTCTGCTCTTATCTCCCCTAAACCCTAAACCCCAGCACCCAAACTGTGGAGCTGTAGGTGTTGAAGTAGTAACTCACCATCCATTGGCCCTGCATGTAGGAGCTTCATGAACCCCAAACCCAAAAGCCTGAACTAAAACCCAAACCCTGCACCCAAATCCTGGACACAATACCCTAAACCCTAAACGCTAAACCAAACCTGAATCATCGGCCCAAGAAGCCCAAAGCATGCACCAAAATCCTGCAGCCTGAACCAGGGGTTGGACAAGAAACTAAACCCTGAAGTGGTAACTCAAGGATACTAGAAGCCCCAAAAAGGCCCCAAAGTCTGAACCCTAAGCCCAGCCACCTAAACCCTAAAACCCAAACCCGGCGCGCCAAGAGAGCCCCTGAAATGCCTTAGCTCCGAAATCGTTGCATCTTTCTCTGAAGCCTTCTTTTGCCAGCCTTTCTTGCCGTGTTGAATTGTACCTTGCCTGTGCCAATTCTTGAACCTGAGTCTGAAAAACCAACCATCGTGTCCCTGAACCCCTAAACCCTCGACCCCAAGGGAATGGAACCCTCATGAAGCTCTCCAAAGACTTGAGCTACGAAACCCCCTTGATTCTACGGCCACTATAATTCCATGTTAGGGTCTATCATAAGAACCTGCAAAGTGACGTAAGTTATGACCCTAAACCCTAAACCTTCTAACCCTAAACCCTATGAAACCCTATGAGACCCTACGAAACCCTTTGAAACCCTAAACCCTATATAACCCTAAACCCTATGGTAGTTTACGGCAAACCCCAAAAGGAGGCCGTCGCTAGCGCTCATTTCGAAGCCGAAGCCGAGGAGCCGGGGCTCCTCCTCGTGCAAGTGGTGGGTCAACCTCTCAGGGCTTCTGGGGGGGGGGGTTCTGTGGGGTTTTGGGGGTATAGGAGTCTCTTATAGGGTTGCTGGGGGTTTTTAGGTTTCTGTAGGGGTTTTGGGGGGTATAGGAGTTTCTTATAGGGTTTTCTGGGGGTTTTAGGGTTTAGGGCTTGGGGTCCATTCAACTTGGCCGTCCCGCAAGGCTCTCAGGGCTTCTTGGGGGGGTTTCTGTGGGGCTATGGGGGTTTATGGGCTTTCTTATAGGGTTTCTGTGGAGTTTTGGGGGTACAGGGCTTTCTTATAGGGTTTCTGGGGTTTCTAGGGTTTAGGGTTTTTAGTCCATTAACCCTGAAAACCCTGTTCAAGGGCTTCTCCTGCCAACCGCCTGAATCCTACTCTGGGACCCTAAACCCCAAACCCTAAACCCTAAACCCACGTTCCTTCCTGAGACTAGCATCTTGTACCGTCTGTTAGGCTGTGGAGACGACCCTCTCGAGTACAGAAGGCCCAGAACCCTCAAAAAAGCGGCACTCGACAGTTTTGTGGCCTGCAGAAAGGTGATTTTGATATTGCACCGGATACTCCGTCCCATACTGGAAAGCATCCAAGAGTCAGTCCAAGGCCCCGAAGAAACGAACTCGAGCTTGGCTCTAGGAGTAAGGGAGTAAAGGATGGAGGACAAAATTCTCCACATCTGCCGGAGCACGTCGAGAAGAGCACAATGGCCACGGCGTCGTTGAGGACGGACTCGCCTCTCTCGCAGAGTCTCGAGGGAAGGCACGGGGGTCAAGCCCGGTTCACCCTAACCCAATGGCTCTGAGGACTCATCTATTAAGGCTTTTGGGCCCCAAGACCATAATGTATAGGGCTTTTGGGCTATTTTGAGCCTCAGGGTAAGGGTTTAGAGCCTGAGCGGAATTAGACTTTCTGCAGTCTTATGGGTTCCATTCTGCCCAATCACTGCTTTGGCCTGTAACCCACCTTGCATCAGCTCAGTTAGTTGGTAGCGTAGACCGGAGCCACAGAAAAACCTAATTACAGGCTTAGCCTATGGTTCCTTGTTGTGGTCTCATTTTACATGTAGTCGAAAACGTATGTTTGTTGAATGCCGGGTGGTCCTTAGCATAAAAGTGGCTCCAGCCAGTCTGGTTTCGGGACATGAGGGGTATACTATTAATAAATGCACTGAAGATACAAGGAACAGTATGAGTGCTCCTTCAGGCTTCTTGTTAACGCTCTCCCCGGCGTCGGAAGCAATTGTGGGTCATTCTTACAACTTGTCAAGAGAAGTCCACACTTATCTCCAACCTTGGAATGTCAAGGTTAAGGGCTTTAGGGCTTGCGGAATTAAGCCTGAAGGGAGTTTCCAGACTCTTGGGGTTTACGATTTACAAAACCCTAAACCCTAACCTAATCCTACTCCCCTAGAGCAGAAAAACTGAGCGAATAGTTTAGGGTCTAGGGTTTGCTCCAGGGTGTAGGACTCGTTCAGGGTTCCAGAAGCCTCACAGCCCATGTCTAAAGTACAATATACAACGCTTCGACCGTCAACTTAGACCCAGCAAAAAGCAAGCGTGCTTGATATCCCCCAATACAATTCCTGAGAAGAGACCGGTAGATTCGATTTAATTCCCAGATGGCCACAACTCTTAGGTGTCAGATCCCTTACCTCGTGGACCAAATGATTCTTGAAAACAGGGGCCCTAAACTGACTAAACCCTTACACTATCAATCCTGTCACAGTAACAATTTTCATATGGTTTTACACCGAGACTCCGGACGTCACCGTCCTCCATCTCGGGCGCTAGGGTTCCTATGCGACCTCCCTTAGGGACGAAATGACCCTTAGAAGTAGGGGCACTATACCCTTATGCTATGAATCCCTATTTGGTGTATGAACCTTGCACCCTGTTGGGGTCCATTTCGTCCGTAAGGTCTGCACCATGCCAACGATGGTGCTTTTCGTGTGCGTCCAATGCATTCAAGTCCGTCTCCTTCATGCGTTTGTTGTTTTCACTCGGCTCTGCATGTTCCTTGTCAGATAACCATCGATATGGCGTGCTTGTGGTAACTGAACCACAAACCCTTTCAAGGTTCGGTCGTCCTTACAGCTTTAAAGGAGAACAACACATCCAAAGACGGCACCTAAAGGGAACCCACCATGTGAAATCGGAAAGGATTATGGGACCACGTAACCCAAAATGCAGCTCTGGCCCAATAGCCCTCAAACGGTTTCGGGTTCTGCGCTATATCTAGGTAGATCCAGAACTGCAGGCTCAGAACAACAACTGGGGACACGTCCATTGATCAGCGAGTGCAGCAGTGGATCGGTTCGGAACCTGCCGACTTTCGCAAGCACTTACGGTGTCTTACTGTAGTTGCAAAGGCCCTAAAGTTGCTGTTTGTAAGAAGCCCTGATTCAAGGCTGCTGCGTACATACGGTGTAGCTACATGGAGCTCTGGGTCTCGCTACATGGAGCTCTGGGTCTCGCTACATGTAGCTCTGGGTCTCGCTAGAGGGAGTGTGTAGTAGTTCCCAGCACAGCAGCGCTCAGTGACCAGAGCTCTGCGACCTTTCACTTCCGGGTGTCACACAGGCCGGCGCAACTTCTTACCCTGCCAAGCAATAAAGCAAAGAAACAACCGTGCCGACCATACACATTTGGGAGTTTTCCGAAAATGGGGGACCCTAATATAGCACCCTAAATAGTAGGATCCTTATTATAAGAACCCCAAAGTAAGGTACCCCTATTTTCGGAAACTCCCATTTCACCTAAACCGTAGCTCGAGCTGCGCGGCCAACGTTCTTTCAAGCTGTTCCGAGCTTGCTGGGAGTGCGCAGCCATAATCACTGCTCGGATAGCTGGCATGTCACGCTCTTCAGACAAGAAAAGATTGGGTGGTTTGGGGCGGATGTGCATACCATAACAAAAACATTATCCGTTGTATCCAGTCAATTACTTACCAGAATGACAAAAACAGCAACAGTTGTTGCAGTAACACGGAGTTTAGAAACGGAACGACAATCCGGGGACTGAATTCTAGGAACGTCGGGGTTCACTCTACCCCCACTCCCACACAGCACCTAAGCGAAAGCAACGTGGGTTCAAATGCAGGTCTGCAGACACTGAAACTTTTTAGACCCTCAAACCCAAGACCCCAAACCTCAAACGCTAAACTCTATAAGCCCTATACCTAAACGTAACAGTTCCGAAGCCATGCATGCCGAATGCGCCTGCTGCTTCCAAAGAGGGCGATCGTGGCTACAGGATCGGTCGCAGAGATGAGTGCGCCTGGGGTTTCGGGTTTCGGGTTTAGGGTTTGGGGTTTAGGGTTCTGGGGTTTCGGGTTCTGGGGTTTCGGGTTTGGGGTTTCGGGTTCTGGGGTTTCGGGTTTAGGGTTTAGGGTTTCGGGTTTAGGAGCCTTTGGCCCGAAAGCCATCTGAAAACCTGGGTGGCCCCCTCGGCTATGGGCAGCTAAGGGCACCTTCCATTTTTGCACCACCCAAATTCAACAGGGAGAGCGAGAAATGGACGGGAAGTCGGGTACGAAGAACAGAAACCAAGCCCCAGGCAAGCCATGGACAAATCATCCCACCCCTGCCCTCAAAGCCAAATCTGAACCCAATCTGTGAAGAAATACATCGACTTGCTCAATCCATGACCATACACCCAAACCTGTTTAAATCGTAGGAGAACTCATGTCTGCTACTCTTTGCCATACATCCAGGATCAGAAAGCCATGAAGCATTCACATAGAAATTGTGCGGGCCGCAGCCACCAACCCTAAACCCCACACCCTAAACCCAACTTTACCCTGAACCCTGAACTCTTGAGGGTGCAGGGAAAAGAAGGTCTGGAACAGAAGGGGCGTGGCTTAGGGCTTAAGCGGCTCACGGCGTTCGGCCTGGTGTCTAGGTCTAGGCTTTGGCGCGTTAGAGCTTCAGGTTTGAGGCTTTAGGGGTTCGGGTTCGTGTCCGGGGCCCTATCTTGCCAGGCCCATGTTCCAAGAACAAATGCGACGCCCTCTCTTCTCCCTAAGGCTCCATGCGCCCTATATTCGTATATAGGTACTGGTACTTTTAGGGCCAACGTGCATACCATATGGGCGCATGGAGCCTAAGGGTCTGAGTTGCTGGCCGAACAAGTGGCAATAGATGGGGAGAAGAGGCGTGTCCGAGAGCCTAGGTGCTGCAGACGCTTCGTGGATTCCGTGGAAAGCCTCCATTCAGTAGTTAGTTTTGAAAAGGCTCTACGGGTTTCATTTTCATCTTGCTGAAGGGTACAAACTACGGTTTACCAGGCGTTGAAGGTTTCTACCAGTAGCGCACCCCCCCCTCCCATCCTAGCCCCTCTGGGCAAATGCGTATGCTGTACTGCATCTGCTTCGGGGTTCACTAAAGCCCAAACAAACACAAACCCCCTCAGCCCTAACACAGAAACCAAAAACCCTAAACTCTAGCTTTGTGTCTGGCCATCTAACTCCACCGTGATATCAATGCACTGATCCATGCTTGCACTTGGTTTTCCGGCTTGTCATGTACCACAAAAGGTATGAGGAAATCCTAAGTTGCTAATCAAACCCTTTACCCTAAAACCTAAGCTGTGGTAATTGAGTGCAACCGACTGACAGACCCTAGACGATAGGTTCCCTACCATGAACTACCCCATGAATGCGGGTAGTTCTCCACATGAGGGTGCCCCTTTAGGCTCCTTTCTACAAGGGTGCCGTGCTATTTGGGGGACCTAAACTCAGAAACCAAATCAACATGGTACCCCGAAGTTCGAATCGAACCTCCGGCTCCCCCTTCGGCAATGATCGCCTTTCTGAAGTCTGACCCCTTACTTTGTTAGGGCAACTTGTTCGGAAGCTTCGCTTTCCTTTAACGCACCGAGAGGCTTCGGTCTACGGTTACGAAACAGAAACTTTGCGAGATACCGATTATGCAACAGATGCCGAAGCATGGGGTCCTACCTGATTAGGTATTTGGGCTCAGGGCACTAGTAACTCGCTGTACATCAGTTTTCGGGGAATATACGTGGTCGCAAGGTAGTTAGCCGTTCAAGCAGCAGGCCCCCGATCCCTGAATTTGATTGGAGTGCGCCGGCCAACATAATGCACATTTTCAGCTACACAGGACATGTTAGCACCAAGAGGAACTTCAAGCTTCCGAACTCAGCCACTATAAACACGAGTAGCCGCGACAACAGTTGCTGATTGCGCGCCATTGTTGATACTACTCTGTAGTAGCAAACTCGCGACTGTGCCTTTCCCCGGCCCCTTCTCGTGCATCCAGAACGTTGGAACATGGATTCAGGATGATCAGTGCTGGGATCCCCTATACCTTATCTTAAGGGCATGAGGAGGATGATGTTCTAACTTTCGGGCTTCGACTTTAAGAGCAGTTACAGCTAAGCTGACCACCCGATCCACTGGGTCTCTGCAGCCCAGCGCATGCTCGCGCTGACGACCTCTTGCTTAGGCTTCGAGTTTCTATGCTGTCTTTCATGAGTGACCAACCGATTCCACTGCTTGCTGCTGTCAAAATGAGTTTTTGCAGGGCTTCATTGGGTTCCCAGCAGTTTGGCGGTTTGGGTTCGGGGGGAGCGGGGGTTGAAGATTAGGAGTTGGCAGTTTTAGGGCTGAGGGAAGGGGGTCCGGGCGGTTCAGGATATATAGGAGTTGGCGATGATTCCTCCTCCAGGGCCGATCCTCCTCCTGCCTGTCCTTGTCCTTCCAGGAGGACGAGCGATTCCTCTCGGCGCAACGCCCGAGCAGATCTGATCATTTTCGAAACGAAGGGTTTCCAAGCAGAGTGGCTCTGGGTGCCTCCCCATCTCCGTCAGGCTTCCATCGTCTCCAGCCCAGTCATCCGAGTCGCCGAGCCTCGTAGTGGCTGGACCCCCACAACGGCCGCCGGCACTTCAATCTGAAACGTAATGGTGCAGTGCTAGCACGGTGCTGGATGATGCTGGTGCTGGAATCAGCACCAGCACCAACTCAAGCACGAATGTCTGACAATTATGCTATCCTCGGCCCTCCGGAGGGGGGCGAGGACAAACATTAGACAACAGTCACCGTTGATGGCACCAAGGATAGCACCCTAGAACACGCATATCTGCACTCTTCAAAGGTACCGGTACGTCTTCAACGCTTCGCGGGGCTTAGACGTTATGTGTTTCGAACTGGCTTGGGACTCGGATGGTTAGATCGGCTCAGGCAGGCAATGTTGCCGGAGGCTCCAAAACGCCAACATACATGATTAAGAGGACCCCTATAATTCTCAATGAACTTTGAAATAATCCCCGAATGACGGGAGATTTAGCAGCATGAGAATCTTGAAGAAGACATCATTCCCGGTGGACCATGTTTGGGTCTAGCGTTTAGGGGTTTAGGATTGAGCATACGTAATTGTAGGCTTCCATCACGAGCAACTGCACAATCAGCACCATCGTTTGAAGCTCCAGAGCATAGAACGCTGCAGCCTTGACTTAGGGTTGAAACTGAACGTTACAAAAAGACAACAAATCTAAACCCTAAACCCAAAACCCTAAACTCTAAACCCAAAACCCTCAGTACACCTAAACCCTGAACCCTTAGTAGGTATCCCTAAACCCTAAACCCTAAATCCTAAACCCGCCGCACGATCGGTTTCGGGTCTGGGCTTCAAAGCGAGAGCCAAAAACATCAGGGGCTCCCGGCCCAAGTGCTGACCAAGGTCCCGACCTCACAGCTGCGAGCTTCGAGCTTTCTTAAGCTTTGAGGGGGCTTTGGGTTTAGGGTTTAGGGTTTAGGGTTTAGGGTTTAGGGTTTAGGGTTTAGGGTTTAGGGTTTAGGGTTTAGGGTTTAGGGTACCTGGATAGAACCAAAAACCTAAAGACATAATTTTAAATAATGCTTTGGAGGCCTGAAAGTAATACTGATGATTAATGACAGCAGAACTCTCCCCGAACGCAAAACTTTAAACCCTAAACCCTAAGACCACCAAGGTTTTAAGGGCTGGTAAGGTTTCGGGCTCTGGGTTGAAGGGTTAAAACTTTCGAGCTGAGGACTGAAAGTTGGGGCATCGGGGTGGTGGCGCTTAGGGGGTTTAGGGCTCAGGGTTTAGGGTTCAGGGTTTAGGGTTTAGGGTAGAGGTCTCAGGGTTTGAGGTTTAGGGCTTAGGTTCAGGAGCGTAGACTATGGCTTGGGATAGAGGGGTTTTGTGGATGACGGGTTGAAGATTGCGCTATACTAGAGCAACTACAAGCGGACAAATTTTGGGCAATTTGATTTAGCCTCAAACGTACTAATTGATCAGGGCAAATACAATCAGAAGGGTGATAATTACGCTAAATAAGCACATATACTTAACTATAATCCCAAATAACTACTTATAATTATACTCATAACTACAAGTCCGCTGATTCTGTGAGTATTACAGGGCATACACCTATAGTCTTGATTGTAGTTCCTGTTGCAAGGTAACCGAACTACGATGGAGACCCTAAGCCACAAACCCTGAACCCTAAGCCCTGAACACGAAGCCCTAAGCCCTGAGCCCTAAACCCTGTACCCTAGACCGTGGTAGAAGCGGAGACAAAGGGTGGTTTTGGACCTGCACGCTGCCAGAACGCCGCCCCCCCGTGTGCTTCTACAAGCTTTCAGACCTGAGAATTTTAGTGACTTTATAAGTGTTTGAGATGTCTTTTGGGCTTAGGGTTTATGTTTAATCAAGGTTTTGAGTTTTAATCTTTAAGGCTTAAGTTTGCGTTCAAGGTTTTCGCTTTGAGCTCTGTTGGGTCTAAGGCCAGTTGGAGCCACAGGCAACCCTTCAACACCGAAATCGTCATTGTCTACAGTCTATACGTTCTGTAAGATTGAACCATACACCGCAAACAAATGTAGCCTTACGAGAATTTAGATGTGATTTGAAGTTTCGAGTTTTGCCTCTGGGCAACCCCAGCAGAATATGCGCCGGCAAATAATTATTCCCAGTGAGCCTTACAAACACTCACCGGAATTGCGGTCTAGACCCGGCATGCATCTCAGGAGGAAGCAATGGCGAAAGCCAGGATGGATCCTCGCTGGGTGTTTTGGCGTGCCCCAAACCAACGCGAAACGCCAAATGAACGGGTTAGCAGTCCGGAAAGGGTGATACTTTCCTTTCAGCGTTCCATTACACTGTCGGGGTTACTGTAAGGGGGGCATTCCTTCCTTCATTCTTAAAACATAGCAAGCTGCCTGGGCTTCAGGGTTGGAGGTTAAAGACCTCCTGGGCTTGGGGCTCGGAATGTCTACCCCTCTGAACCCGAAACCAATCAGCAAAAACAGAGCCAGAAACTGATCACTCCAATGCCTTATCCCTAAAAAGGGTCCCTTAAATCCAGGATCCCTGCTGAACACATACAGTTTACAAGCCCTAACCCCCGAACCCTACCTAAACCCTAAACCCTAAACCCTAAACCCTAGACCCCTGCTCATGCGACTTCGGAAGAGTGCTAAACATTTCGTACAGCTACCTCATTTAAGCACCCAGCCTCGGGTATAGGGTTCAGGGTTTAGGGGTTTAGGGTTTAGGGTTTAGGGTCCCTTCAGCACGAGCCTGAATCCTGAGCTACACGACCCCTGCAATGTCGAATAGGGGCCAAACCCTCTAACCCTGAACCCTAAAGCCCCAAGCCTAAAGGCCCTAACCCTGCAATCCCGCGTTCCGTCTACAGGCAATAAGCGATGTTGGATCCTTCCAGAAAACGTCCTCCTCAGCCCGAAAACCGAGCCACTGTAAAGTTCCGCGAACGAAATCTCCTAAGCCCTATAAACCTTTCAAGGCTCCATGTGCCTGCATGGTATATACTTAGGCCTTGACGTACCTAGATAGGAGCCCCTCTGATGTATAAGATCTATTCGTATACTACATGGCTACATGCAGCCTTAGGGAAATCCCCCATCGAACGCATGACAAATTGTTCCAACCCGTCTGCTGCGCTCAAACGCCCCGAAGCCGAAGACCCTCCCAAAGCCTACAAATGACACCTCGAAAGCCATAGACACTCAAACCTGAAAGCCCTAAACCCTGAACCTGAAAGCCCTACACGCTTCTAACCCTGAGCCGAAAAATGCCCCAAACGCTCAACTCCAGTCCCCGAACCCACAAACCCTAAACCCTAAACACCCACCACTAAACCCTCAATTTCCAAACCCTCAAACCCCAAACACTAAACCCTCTATTCCCAAACCCTACACCACAATTCCCAAACCCTCAATCCTAAACATTCAAATCCTAAACCCTAAACACCAACCACCAAACCCTCAATTTCCAAACCCTCAAACCCAAACACTAAACCCTCTATTCCCAAACCCTACACCACAATTCCCAAACCCTCAATCCTAAACACTCAAATCCTAAACCCTATAAGCCCCAAGCCCTAAACCGTCAATTCCCAAACCCTCAATTCCAAAACCCTGAACACTCAATTCCCAAACCCACAATTCCAAAACCCTAAACCCTCAAGGCCCTCAATTCCCAAACCCTCAAACCCTAAACCCTGAAGCCCGATTCTCCGAACCCATAAAGATCCGAAACTCGGTCCTAAGTTGTCCACGAAGAGCTGTGTTTTCAAAGACCTGCAGCTGGGCTGCTCTGCTGGTTCTGAAGGAACTCCAGGGTTTAGTGCGATTTTTGGTTGAGGTTAAGTTTAGGGTTTAGGGTTTAGGGTTTAGGGTTTAGGGTTTGTAGTTCGGGGTTTAGGGTTTGTAGAGGTTGGGGAGTGCAGAATATAGCAGAACTTGCGGTTTAGGGGGAGTGCATCATAGGTTGTGTTTCATAGCGTGGCTGTTACAAGGGGTTCCAAGTTACCACATTCAAGAAGAAGTACTACCCTATGTGCTGTTCTTGGCGCAGAACCTTTTACGTTCAGAATCCGGAACAAGATTTAGGTCAATGTAAATACCACTATTTTGGGGTTCCTTGTTATGTTTATAGTATACTATACCCGGATGAGAGTTTAGTTTTGTCGGGCTCAGGGGTTTGGGGTTTGGGGATTAGGGTTTAGGGGTTTAGGCGTTGGGTTAAGGGTTTAGGGGTTTAGGGTTTAGGGTTTAGGGTTTAGGGTTTAGGGTTAAGGGGTTTAGGGGTTTGGGGTTATGGGGGTTTATTGGGCGGCTTCGCGTCTACATTGTGCATACTTATCTTTGGAGCGTCCTTGTAAGAGTGCAGGGTCCTGATCGGATGGAAGCTGTAGATTGGAGTCTTTCAGCGAGCACACCACCATGAAAACTGTGCGCCTGGACAGAAACCCAAAGCCTATGAGCAGCCCTCACCTCACATGGGTAACAAACCCTACCGCCTTGAATCCTAATACTAAACCCTACAAACCCTAGACCCAAAACCCTGCCATGGTCCTTTTCTTTCCAAATGCTCCCTAAACCCTTGAAGCCCTTAGGATCCTAGAAATGTTGTAGACTGAGTCCTATAAACATCAATCCCTCATGTGCGTGGATCTAGGCTTGCAGAGTTTCTTCGTCCAAATCATGTTGGTAGTTCTCTAAATTAGGGTCCCGTTGTAGGTCCCCAATATAGTACGGCACCCTTATAACAAGGGCCCTAAAAGGGAGCAGAATTTAGAGAACTACCCATGTAGAGAGTTGCCTGTTTTATGGAGTTTGTTCAGGCTTTATGAGTTATAAGGTTGAAAATCCTAGAGGGCTCTAGGGATACTATGTCTTAGGCTTTGAGGATTCGTTGAGGCTTTATCAGCAGTTATACTTAAGAACCGTTTAGGTATATTTTCGGCTTTGTATCTAGAATTAACGGCCCTAAAGGTTTGCTTACTCAGAGTGGAAAGTTGACAGCGGTTTGAACTTAAACCGTATAAACCAGAAAGAAGCCGTCTCTACATTCCTGAGTTCGGCACAGCCCAGCTTCTAGGATAATCGGAGGCAGCAACACCTGAGTCGTTTTGCGCGCTCTCTGAGGTCTTCCAAGCTTTACGTCAACCCAAACCCTGCCCAACCCTCTCGCAGAACCTCGCTACGTAGTAGCACTCAAGGCATTGTGTTCAGAACCAGGGCTCACGAATTCCTATGCGCAGGATCTACGATATCGGTGTCCCGCAGAAGAGTTCAGGCACTCCTTCTGGGTCCTATTCCCGCAGCCAACCCCCTGGACATGGCACCCGAACCGCTCAGTCCGAGCGAGTCACTCATGTCATCCTGAAAGCCGTTTTAACAGACGTATAATACAAAAAGCTCTCAACTGAGGCCATCACGTAGAAGAAGAGCGCGCCCCTGCCAGTCGAAACAATTTCCAGCTACTCGTGTTGTTTAGTCTAGGCCCATAGCCCGGCAAGTGCAAGATTGTGCACGGTGGGATGCACAGAAACGTATTACCAGCCCTCAACCTCGAACATGAAAGTCTGGGCCTAGGCCCTGCACCGTGCCTGAAGTTGAGCAGCGCCTCCTCCTGCTGCAGCTGGAAAACCTGGCCAGGCGGTTGCGCATGTCACACCTTGCTTGTGACGATTGGAGTTAACATGAAGGCTGTGGTGACGATCGTCATGGTGACGGTGATGATTACGACAGTGATAATGATGATGATGACGGAGACGGTGATGACGATGAGGCTGATGATGATGATGATCCACTATCGTTGAGATGAGACGGCAGATGGTAATCGTAAACACAACAAAAACTTCAAGCGGACAAAACGCTCCGCAGGCCTGAACCGCCACCTTGACTCCTAGGATGTTGCAGCTCGGCGTTTTGTTTGTGCAAATTTGGACTCATCCTCTCCATCTGTAGTTCGCGTCACCCCCCACCACACTTTCAACCTGTTGGTGTTTAATAAAAGGCCTAGATAATTACCTATACTGTTTGCGGGAGTTCCTTACTATATTCATAATATGATATACCCCACAACACTATTCTAATGAGTAAGGTCCCTATATTACCTCCAGCACTGCTATCACAGGAAACTTTGAATCCGACATCACCCTTGAACTGGAACCAATTCCCAAGCAGACACACGCAGAAAAGGGTGGCCTTCAGTGATACAATCAACACTGACATTCATGAGAGTTGGCTCTCTAATCACAACCACCCAGAACAGCAGATCTGTGTGATCTTACTTACATACATACACACGCTGCCTGCGACTCACGCTGGTGAACTTCAACTGTACATTATATATGTATGCACAATTCCGAAATGGACCCAGGTCCGGATGGTGGGCTGCAAGCAACTTGGTTTCTGTGGAAGTACATGAGCACACTAGTGTCGAGCTTGAAGCTTGCAACCATGCTGCAGCAAGGCAGGCACATGCACAAGTGTATACATCCATGCATACATACATCCAT
>CAJNDV010032519.1:78884-94299 GCA_905221635.1 Symbiodinium sp. CCMP2456 | reverse complement strand
GGGGGGGGGGGGGGGGTAGAGGTTTAATGAGGTCACCTTATTGAGGGCTTATAGGGATAGATGAGGTTTAACTTCGCTTGGGTGCTAAGGCCAGGAAAAGGTTTCAGGTACTGGCTTGGGGATGCATGAAGTCCAACTTTTGGAGGCTTCGGGCTTAATGCTTGTAGTAATCGCAATGTGCCGCAATGTGCCTGCGTGTGCAATGAGATAGCTTGACGGTCTCCTCATCATACATAACACCCTGAGTAGCCCGCTTGAATACAACTCCCACTTCAAGCAAGGATCCCAATAGAGTGTTTTCCAGGGCTCCTTTACAGCTTTGAGGGTTGAATTGGCTTTCTTTCCAGAACTAGAGCTGTGTTGTTAAGGGGATTCAGATGCCGCACGGAGAGTACTTGGAAATCCCCGAGCCACGGCATGTAGCTTGTGCATGCATTGGCTAGCCCATTGAGCTTTCGTTTCGCTTTCCGATTTCGGATCTTGGGGTGCGGGGCTTGAGTCTGGGGTCTCTGCGAATACTTGGGCCCTAAACCCTAAACCCTAAACCCTTAGACTTGGACTCAACAAGCAGGCCTTCAGGCCTGAAACTAAGGCGAAGGCCCCAAACCGGGGCCTAGCTCGAGCTCTGGGTGACTGAAGCTGCGGAGTTGTTCTTGCAGTTTCGTCGTTCGCCGATCTGAGATTTAGGGCACAGGAAACTACAAAGAGGACAAACCCACAAAGCCGTTATTTCTCGTGAAATATTCATCATATGCTCATGTGAATACGAAATCAGCCTGCTACACATTACACACCCTACAGAAATCCCGAACCCAGGACCCTAGACTCTAGACCCAAGTAGCTCTTCCAGCCACCATCGGAAGTCGAAAAGCAAAGAGGAAAGCGCCGAACAAAGCAGTCCTTCCTACACCATCATCTTCTTCTTCATCATGACGTTACACCACAAGGACAAGCCCTAATGCCCTAATGATAATAATAATAAAAAAAAATAATAAAAATAAAAAATAATAATAATAATAATAGCATAGTACGAGTCTCATTCAATGGAGTTGGGGCTCCGCGCCTGAAAACCAGAAGATCCTCAACTCCTTACAGCAACTTATGAGCAATTCCATTTCACTCTTGCAAAACCCTCTAAAAGCCGTTCCCTAAGACTCTAAACCTCAAACTTTACGGGCCTAAGGCTCGAGGCTCTAAGCCCGCAGCCCGAAAGCCTTGAAACGCTGGGTGACTTAAACTCCTAACGCCGTAGTTAGGCATCTTCCGTATTCCGGGGTACACTGAGATCACTCTCGCCTCCTCCAGCTCCTCGGCCTCTTGCGCTGCTGCTGCTGCCTGGCGTTTCTTTGGAGGGGGGGTCTATCTATGCTATGGGGTCCTAGAATTATGTGGGTGCTTGTTGTTTTCATTGCCAGCATGTAGGGCTTATTATTGTTATTATTGTCATTCCTGGAGTTAAAATTGAGGGGTTGAGGTTCATAGAGTTGTTTACGACTTCTAAGCACAGGACTTTACGGTTAGGAAGGCTTAAGGTTGGGATTGAGTAAGGCGTTCAGGAGGAGTCGCGGCGTTTAGATCCCTCTCGTATGTCCTGCACCTGCCTTAGAACTCACCTTGAAGCCAGAATTTGCGCCCTAAGCCGGTAAATCCAGGAACCTAAACACCGTACAGATGTCACAATGCAAAGGGCTTGTAATGGTACTTGTGACGTAGATGTCTTCCCCGTACAGTAGCTGGTAGGGTAAGAGAGCAGCGGTCTCATGCAGGCCGGATGTTGAGTGTAATTATTTTCCGACTTTGACATTTAAAACTTAACCGATTTTTGAAGCCAAAACAAATTCAATGACGGGGCCCAGCCCAGCAATGGTTTATTGTGTTTTTTTGCACGAGCTGGGAACGGAAACCCCGAAAACACTCACGACTGGATGACCTCGTTAACAAGAACATGCCCCCTCAAATGACCGATGTGCTGTAAAGTAACCAACAGCCGTATCAGTCTAAGATCAGCAGTGCCTCCTCAGCAGCTCTCTGCTGCTCCAGCTCCAGTGCCCTTTGCCTCTCCTTGGCTCTCTGGTCCTGGCATGTACTTACATGGGATTTTCAGAACTTTAGTGTCTAGGCTGCTCATGACATGAAAGCGCTGCCATAAGGGAAGGCATACTGTTTACTGTATACCCATATTTTAAAACTGTTGTTGAGTGCCCCTTACAGCAACCCAGTAACGGACCCCACTGTGGACTCGACTGTAAGTAGTACGATCCAAACTTCAAAGATACGGGGTGTGTGCTGGACCCTATGATGCCAGAGTGAGAGAAGGCACGGAACAACAAACGCACGGAGCCAAGACTTTCGGGAGTCGGACCGTAAGACCTGAATCATGAAACATGTGGGAGTTTCCGAAACTAAGTGGCACCCTATTATGGGGTCCTTATAATTGGGATCGTACTAGTTAGGGTAATATATTAGGGTCCCCCGATTTTCAAACCCTCATATGAAACCCACACCCCCAAACAAACATGCTCACGTGCCGCTATTGTGCACGTTGACCACAAGCTTGCAATTATGTATTCCTGCACTGCTTGCCTACTTCCTTGGCGGAACTGAAAGCCTTGCAAAGAAGTGGCAGCCAAAAGACCCTTCACGGAACTCTAAGAATCCGTATAGAACACTTTAAGGACTATGACTACACCCTAAACCCTAAACCCTAAACCCTAACCCCCAAACCCACACCCTGCTTCGGAGCCTGACAGACCTCGTTTCGGGTTCAGGGCCTTGGGCTTTTTTCGTTTATATGTCCTTCAAAGTTCAACCCGGTGGCCTGCCGGTCCGGGAACCTATTTTAGAGGGTTTTAAGGTTACGCATAGGCCCTAAAGTAGTTCCTTTTTGGGGTTCATATGTAGAATCCTATAAGGTAACCCCAAAAAGGAACTACTTTAGGGCCTATGGGTAGGGTTTAGTATTCAGGGGGACCCTTCTGGAACACTTGACCCTGAAGCTCGAACACTGGAATCCGGCCCCCTGAACCTTAAATAAAGCCTTTCCCTCAAAACCCCCAAGACTTCCCCAAACTCGGCCGTTAGTCGAAAAGACCTACCTCTGTATCGTTCCTTCTTATGGTTTCGATGTTTAGTTCCCAAAAAAAAAGTCTTGTGGTCCCATGGGTAGTAAACCCTAGAACCCTGAAGCAGGAAAAGTACAAGGAACTGCTAAACCCCAAGGGCAGAACCCCCTCCCCAAAGTGTTGAAGACCCCCGTAAACCCGAAACCAAAACCCACAAAACCCTCCTAAACCCCATAAGATGAACCCTAAAAGGTGTGAACCCTGAACCCTAAAACCCTGAACCCCCCCAGCCCTGCTAAACTCGCCTCGCCTCGACTTGCTTTCTCAACTCGGCCTTGTCGCACAGCTTGGGTCTAGAACTTAGGCTTGCGTTTAAGAACTTACTTCCCAAAGACCCTGGAGTAAAAAGCTCTGACTTTCAGGCTAGAGTGAGACTACCGGATAAGAGCCCCAAAAGTTTATAGGGCTTCGCGAGTCTTATCAGGGCTGCTTCCAAGGGGTTCCTTGAAGGGTGCACCAAGGGTTTCTGAATCGGTTCCCATCGGGGTTTAAGATTCAGGGTATAAGCGTGACGCTTTAAATGTGCGGGCTTAGGGGTTCAGGACATTGCACTTCCTGGGTAGTTCTGTAATTCATGGTCCCTTTTCGGGGTCCCCAATATAATTTGTACGGCACTCTTATAAAAAGGACCTTTCAAGGGACCCCAATTTCGACAACTACCCATATAAGCCCTACTTCAGATGCGTTGCATGCTCGTTGCAGGGAGGCTAGCGGGCGTCTTGCGCAGGGGCCTGAGGTTTACGGAGTTTTAGGATTTAGGGTACTCCCTCCCTCAGCGTTTTGTTATGTAAGGGTTTAGGTTTTAGGGTACTTCAAATTCCCTAAATCCTAAACCTAAACCCCAGCCTTTGAAGGTCCGTAATCTAAATGGAAGAGAGGCCCTAGACAGCGGCCTGGCCGCGAAGCCCAAAACCCCCCACAATCCCTGAGCCCCGAAGACCCCGTTAAGCTTTAGGGCTTAGGGCTCTCCTAACCTTCAACCCTCCCAGAACCCCGCCCCGAACCCGAAGCTCTCAACCCTTAACCCTGTCACTTTTCGCCCTGGTTCTTATAGTGAAGCCCAGAAAGTTGGAACATGCATTTAGGACGGTTAGTGTACTTTACCTTAATTTGATTTTCCAACTTTGACCCCTACTGTAACTCCGCAAAAGCCTATCACATTATCTTTTGATCTATCGATCTGTATGCATTCATACGCATGCATACGTCTGTGCACAGTGGCAGTGGTACGCTACTCCCTAAACCCTAAACCCCTAACCCCTAAACCCTAAACCTAATTAATCACTGATCAACAGTACGAGCTTTTCCGAAGGAATCGAACCATTGAGCTGGCGCCCGCCTCGTGTTCAGCTTGGATGGCCTAGCAGTTTAGGGTTAGTTAGGTTTAGGGTTTAGGGTTTAGGGTTGAGTTTTGTTTAGGGTTTAAGGTTTTGTTAGGTTTAGGGTTTAGGGTTGGGTTTTATGCTTATAAGGTCTAAAAAGCCTAGCAACAATCTCGAATGCAAGGCCGAGGCAGGAAGCCGCGTCTCGGGTTCTGCGCTGTGGCTTAGTCAGTTTTGTCCAGGAAAACCTTCTTCCCATATTAGCTACTGCTGGTGCTGGTGCTGCTGCTGCTTCTGATCCTCCTCCTCCTCTTCCTCGCACTGCTCCCTCTGCCCCTAGTGATCCTCACTCACATCAGCAAAAATCACACAGCAGTCAGTACAACTATTGCTTCTCCACTTCTCTGCTTAATCACTGACATACCCACTTCTGCGTTGCAGAGTTCTGGTCCATCGTCATGCTCGAGCAAGCTGTTTTCGGTCTTGCTCGGAACATTGCTATGTTCTTCCCGTTGTCTTTTTTTCATCTGAACTGAAAGTTACCAACAGTAGCACTGAAGGAATTCCTAGGCCGCCAGGACTCAGTGCAGCCGGTGCTATCAGTACCATCTCCGTTTACCGAACACCACAGATGCTAAAACCCTACGAGTGCTTAGAGAATCAGGGGACTTTGGTAAGTGCAGTACTAACTTCCACAATTAGGGATGTAGTCTATTCTAAGTAAGTAAAAGTGTCAAGTGTAGTTGCCCTGATTACAATCCTGCCTGCTGCTACCTCACTTGATCCATTGAGGCAACCTCCACCAAACAAACAAAAGCGCCTGCATCGCTAGGATGGTGCTGGTGGCGATGGCCGTCTGACGGCCCTTTTGCTTGAAGAGCTCGCCTACACAAGCAAAGGATGCTTTAGAAGGGGTTTTGCCTTGAGGGCGACATGATCATGAACAGATCGTGCCTCCATGTCAAATGCGTAATATCAAGACTACGTTCTGCTATACTGCAGCAAGGGTGGACGAAGGATGTCAAACGCGTGTTGTAGCACTTGGCTCGACAACTGGGTTTTTGGATGGTGCTGGGAAGTCACGACATTGCCCTGGACTCTCGACCACGCCTGGAGTTTGTGGCGTCGCAGCCTTAGCGAGGCTACGGGTGTTTAAGGATCTTTTTTATAGAGGCTCGGGCATCGGAAGGCTGCTGGTGTCGGGCTTGAAAAATCGATATTTTCACAAGGCCTTCAAAGGTACCATCGGCTGGCTAAACCCTGGGGCCCCTATGCCCGAAAACCAGGCCTCCTACTCAGAGAACACTTATGCCTACCTATATAAACACCCCAAAGAGTAAGCAAAAGGATGGCCCAACACCCACAAAGGGCTATGTGATTCAAAATTCTTGTGGGAGGCCAGGTAAAGCCCAGGCCGAATCTCCAAAACCCGATGTAAACACAGCTCCTGCATGAGGCCTTGAGCCCCAAACCCGCCTTCTACTGATAGAAAAAAGCAAAGGGTTTAGGGTTTAGGGCTTCAGAGGAGGAGTTGTCTGCTGGCTGCTGGCCTTTATGATGCTCTCAAGGCTACCAGTAGGCACCCCAAACCCCGAGAATTACAAGGAAATCCTGAACAAACCTTTTTGTGGTAACAAGCAGACATACAGCGTTTCTAATCTCTGAGCTTGCTGGCGACAGCTTCCTTCTTCGTCTCTTCGGGCGGTGGTTGTACCTTCGGTTCTGCACTTGTGTCGGGTTTCAGGGTTATCCTTGACCCTCAAAAAACCTTCTGAAAAGCCCTCGTAAATAAGATTCTCTCATGCACACCCAAATGTGCTCTATCCATCAGCCCCTAAATCTTAAACCCGAAAAGACCTTTTAACCAAGTAGCTAACAATGTGACACTTCTTACTTATGTGGGGGAATCCTGAAAACTAGCGGAGCTATTTATGCAGGTCCCCTAAATTACATTGAACTCAGGCCATAGTATAATATATCCCCAAACCCTGTTCTAATTAATCTTACCCTTATTACATTGCATTCAGGCTATAGGCAAGGAAAGGCTGAGGGTTTAGGTCGGCGCAGGTTTCAGCTGGGGCGTTTCCGCACAGGTTGAGGTTTAGGGTTTAGGGTTTAGGGTTTTATGGCTTCGGGTGGGTGTAGGACAGTGCGTTTGGAGGGTTCGCGGTTCGGGTTCTAGGGTTTATGCTTTGGGGGTTTAGTTTGGCTGCGGGTTGAGGGCCTGGATCTTTAACTTGAGATAATGATGCTAGAACCCGCGCTTGGATAACCCCAGATCTCACCGTCCCGAACCCTAAGGGTTCATGTACCCAAATAGTATATACATTGGCCCCAAAGTACCTTTCTAGGGACTACATTAAGGCCAAAGTATATACTATTTGGGCACATGGACCCTTAGGGGAATACAGAGATCATACAGGCCCCAACTGAAAGCCGGCCTGTTTCTTGACCTTTGGCTTCGGGCTGTTGGCCTTCATCAAGTATTGTCCCTGTCACCAGCCGCGGAACGTCTACTGGCAGTATGTGGAGGCTTCGTGGGCGGTTTCTGGGCTAGAATTTCGCAGTTGGTGCTTGAGGTTCTTGTCTTGAAGGGGGGATCTAGAGACCACATTGCCCTCCTCTATAGTTCATGGACATACACCCTGCCGAAAACTTTCCTTACCCTCAGCAGGAAAGGGCGGTGAGGGTCTTTGGTCTTCGAAAATGGAGGGCTCGTTGGGACCCGAACATGGCGGTGCCGACAACGAACCTGCAACGAGGGCCCGAACCTGTCAAAAGAACCCTACAAGATTCCCGGGGTTTAGGGTTTAGGGTTTAGGGACTTACGGGGTGCTCAATGTATGAGGTATGAGGCCCCAATACTCAAAGGGTGGGGGATAACTCCCCCCTATACTCATGCCATGTGTAGCAAAACTAATACGGCGTGGGTGATCGTCCGGTGGCTGTCTGCTTGGGGTCTAGGATGAGGGATTCAGGGCTTAAAGGTTTAGGGGTCTTGACCAGCTTGATGAAGGCGAAAAACTCATCTGCTCTACATAGGCGTGCCATGTTATGATGGGTCCATAGTGCGAGTTCGGTGTCGAGATGAGGGGTGAAAGCAATACCTATAGGATAACGGAGGTAAGTAACAGTTACGGGTGTTGTCCAAACCGGGGAAGAGCCCAGGCTGAGTTGGCTAGTAAAGTAAAAATCTATCGAAAAGGCTTAGGCTTCTTGATGAATTATAGTATGCTTATGTTGAAAAACCGGAAACACTAGTATTGGTGATTTGTTCAGAAATTTCATCGACGAAGGCAGGATCTGTGCGCGACCTCCACGCCAGTCCAAATGTGGTTCAACTCCACATTCACCTTGGTGCGATAAATAACAAAACAACCACGAAACATCGTTCGACACCAATAACTTTAAATCCGTGACGCCAAACTGTGCTTCAGCCATCACCTAAGCAAATCTTAAGCCCGAGCCTGAAGCGCCACAGAAACCGAGGGCGCATCTTCGCGCAGGAGCCCCAATGATTTAAGATGGGGTCTTGGGTATTACAGCAAATCTAGCGTGGAAAAACGTAGGAATACTGCAGGCCCCTGTGCTCTAAGATTGCAAACTTTCTGTTTATAAGGTCTGTCGGCATCAGAGGTCCTAGCAGATTTGGAGAGCGACTTGGGTTTCGGGCACAAGCCGGGACAAGCCTGCTGAAACAAACCCTAAACCCTAAACCCGAATCCCCGAAGCCGCAGATCTCAAACGCGAAACCGTTTAGCACCCAAGAAGCAGAGGCGGAAGCGTGAAGCCACTATGAAAGCCGAAGGCATCATAAACCAGCGAAGAACCGAAACCTTAAACAATAACCCTTAATTTCTAAATTTCACATCCCAGAAACCCTAAACCTTAAGCCCTAGACCCTAAGCCTTAAACCCTATACCCTAAACCCTAAACCTTGCCTAAATCCCAAACCCTCAGCTCCAAAAATGCCTCAGCTGGGCACCGTCAAAGCGTTCAGCTCCCTGCAGATGGCGACCTGCTGAAGGAGGTGACTGCTCACGTTGAAGTCCTGAAAACAAGGGTTTAGGGTTTTTAGGGCTTTTAGGGTTTAGGGTCTAGGGTTTAGGGATTAGGGTTAAGAGGTTGAGTGTTGAAGTCCTGAAAACAAGGCTTTTTTCCTCTCGCATGGAAACAAGCATTTAGGGCTTAGGGCTTTGGGGTTTTAGGGTTTAGGGTTTACGGGTTTAGTCGTGGTTTTATGGTTTAGGGTTCAGAGGTTTAGTAGTTTTATGGTTTAGGCCTTCGGAGTTCTATGGTTTAGGGGTTGGGGGTTTAGGGGTTTAGCTCACGTTGAAGTCCTTCATAAGGCTGTAGGGCTGTACGCTCTCACAACTCGGACAAGCCAGGCTTGGTCTAGGGCCTGATAAGGATTTCAAGCTTTATGGTTTACCTGGACCCTAAAGAACCTACCTTTTCAGGGTTCCTTTTTATGATTTCTGTATATAAGTCCTTAAAAAGGTAGGTTTATTTGGCTAAGGTAGCGTTTAGGGGTTTAAGGGCTTTCGGGCGTTGGCTTGGGGGTCAGTTAGGGCCTTGAGGGCTTAGGGTTTGCAGGGCTTTTAAGGTGTGGCCTTCAGGCTTTTAGGGTTTATAGGGCTTGCGAGGTTTGGCATTCAGGAGCTTAGGGCTTAGAGCTTAGTTGAAGTGCTTGAAAGATGTAAGTGGAATTTTCGAGCTCAGAGCCTTTGGAATGTATACGGGCGTTATGAGACGTGTACGAGACTTACACAAGGGTCTCGGTTGAAGTCCTGCCAAGTTCTTAAGTCGTATCAGGATTTCCTAGACTTGAAGAGTCGCTACACGGGGTTGCTACAAGTCAAATCCAAGTTGGGGCCTGTCGCAGCTGAATTTTCCAATCAATGCTCAGCTCTAACATGACAAAACCTTGCAGGCAAGGGGTTTAGGGTTTAGGGTATCCGAAGAAAGCAGGTGGAGCCATGGTGAAAGGCATCCACATAACTAACGCAGCCGCTCTAGGAGGCTGTAGTGAAACGACACGGCCATGATACGCCGTCACTTATAGCGGACGGCGGCAAAGGAACCTTAGACCCAAAACCTTAAACCCGAAAAGCCACTGTCGCAACTAAAGCATCACCCTAAACCCTAAACCCTGAACCCTAAACCCCAAGGCCAAAACTGGCTCTCTACTACTAAGCATTCCGACCCCGAGGGCTCCATTTACCTAAATCACATGCGGGCCTTCATAGTTAGAGTAGGGTTTTGGGGCCCATTACGCTGTACTTATAATAATAAGGAACCCTAAAATAGTATTCATACTTATTTAAGCCCCTAAATTACTACATCAGAGACCATGCATGATGTACTAGAGGAGTCTATGATTTAGGTAACTTGGGCCCTAGGGGAAGCCCCACTTCAAAAAAAAAGGGTCCTCATGCTGATGCCGCTTCTTGTGGGCATACAAAGCGGCCTGCATCGTGGATGCGACGAGGGCAAGACTTTCGGATGTAGGGTCAATATGGTAGTGTCCGAGAAGAAGGGGGTACCATATTTTGGGCTCCTTATAATAAGGATCCTACTACTGAGGGTACTATATTAGGGTCCCCTTGTTTCGGAAACCCTCATATAGGGGTGCCTTGTATAGGTTTTGGGGGTATGGCCCAATGTATCAGCTGCTACTTCAGGCTTCTTTAATTACTACGCAAACCCAGCTCTCCCCTTAACCGAAAAGGGCCCCTCAAAAGGGCTAGCAGACTTGAACCCAACGGCCCCACTCAAGGGAACGAAATAGTTTCAACACGGTCTCGTTGGGGATGTACGATGGTGTTTGTCACATTTCTTCTCGGTTCTGCGTGCTCCGATACAATCCATCTGAGTGCACTTTCGAGACTTTGGAGCAGTGCTCAAACTCTAAGCCCGTTCAAATCCATACAGTGTCTATAACCCTTACTTTGACACGGAACCATCCAAATCCCTAAAACCCTCAACGCGGAGTCTAAAACGCCAAGATCCGAAACCGATGCAGAACCCTGTAAAGACGCGTAAGCCCTAAACCCTAAACCGAAATGCACACTGCGGATCTGCTCGGGGATGCACAAGGCCACAGCCTTGCTACAATCTGCGAATGAATGAACCCTAAAACCCTCAAACGTCATGTAAGATCTGCAACACGCCGTGCAGAAATAGGAGACCTTGGTGTGTAGTTCCCTCCCAAACCAGGACAGCACTACGCTACACAATCACTTTAAATCCGAAAGGGTACCACGCAGCACCGTAACAAAGACACAATGCAGAGGCCTATGAAACCGTCACGCATAAACCCTATAACACCCCATAGACAACCCTATAGAAGCCTTGGAAAAAAGCTTCCAATGCCATTTGCAAGGCAAGAACAAAACAAAAACTTGAACCCTAAACCCTAAACCCTGAACCCCACCAAAAGCTAAACTCCAAAACCCCAAACCCCGATTGTTGCCGGGCTCCCGGCAGATCTCCCAGGCATCACACTCTCGAAGGCGGAGGAGCCGAAGGTACTGGAGCCTTCCTGGCCGAGGGTTGAGGATTCCTGTACCCGCGACTAGACCCTAAACCCTAAACCCTAAACCCAACCCTAAATACCCACTCCTTGGGACCATATACCCTTATTTGAGGGTACCAAGAGGGTCCTATAAAGCTTGAGGTTTTAAATCTCGGTTTAGGGTCAGGGAAGCCAAAGGGATTCAGGGTTTAATTTGAGCCTCTGTGTTTGTCCCTTCATAGGGGGCCCCGACCTCGCTGAAGTTTAAGGGTTTTAGGGTTTCGGGTTTTAGGGTTTAGGGTTTCAGGGTTTAGGGTTTCAGGGTTTAGGGTTTAGGGTTTAGGGTTTAGGGTTTTAGGGCTTTAGGACTTTAGGGTTTAGGGTTTAGGGCTTCAGTCTTGGACGGCTCTGCTCCTCAAGGACGGTGTTGGGTCCATGAGACCTTCCAGGAGTATCACGTGTTTCCATGGCCGTTTTGGGGGATCCTCGAAGTCAGTAGTACCTTTTTTGCTTACCATGTTCCCTCAATATTGAATCCTAGGATTTAGGGTTTAGGGTATGTTCCCTCAATATTGAATCTTAGGATTTAGGGTTTAGGCCTACAGGGTATGTTTCCTCAATATTGAATCCTAGGCATAGAAAGGGTTAACCCAAAGCCAATTTACAATGGAGACCCTCGGTACCAGGCTGTTCAATTATTTGTCATGTCTCCCTTTTGGCTGAAGGTTTAGGTAGTGCTAATCCGGTATATTCTATCATAAACCCTAATCCCTAAACCCCGAAACCCCTAAACCCTACAACCCATATACCTACATAGCTTAGGTGTTCTTCTGACACCCATGTGCTACCTCCCTCCGCTCTTTGTCGCAGGTCCTTTGCGGCTGCACGAAGCTTCTTCCTCTCCATGGCGAGCTGCTTGAAGTGCAACTTCAAGAGCATGTCCTTAGGACTATCGGGTTTAGGGTTTAGGGTTGCCATAAAAGTTTCTATCAGGGTTCTACACGGTTTAGGGCGTTGCCTTTTCCTGTCCAGGGTTGAGGGGTTAAGGCTTGCGCTAGGGCTTTTGAAGCGTTTAAGGTGTAGAGCGGCTATGTCGCGGCGAGGGGTCTTGCCGAACAGTTTGAGGCTTCGCGGGTCTTGGATCAAGACTTCAAGGTCAAGGACTTTGAACGACACTCGTCCTTTGTTCTCTCAGGGTTCAAGGCGCACACCAAACTTTTTGAGTTCGATTTTGAATGTGGTGTGCGGCCGGCTATGCACCTTCAAGAAAATTAAGGGTTTCGGCGGGGGAGATGCGGCTTGGGGCGCTGAACTCCAGTTAAACATGGCCTTAGAACAGAGGGTAGTTGTGGCATCTACTTGAACCCCAACCCCCTGGACCTTACACCCTAAACCCTAAAACCCCTCCCTAAACCCTTTTTTCCCACCCGCTTCGCTGACAATCCCCTAAACCCTAAACCCTTTAGGGTTTGGGGGCCCAAACCTCTAAACCCTAAAACCCCTGAAACATCCTGAACCTAAACTCAAACCCTCTGCAGCCAGGAGGTCTTTCGCCCGACCCTCCTTCTCGTTCTTCTCCTCCCAAAGATTCTCTAGAAGCCCAGTTGCCATGCCGAGCTACACTACCTAAGCCCTAAACTCTAAACCGTCATACCGAAAACCCCAAACCGTACTAGGGTTTAGGGTTCCAGCAAGTCTCAACATGTCACCCTACGAGCTACCCAAGTACACCACACAAGCAGGAAGGGTGCTGGGTTTAGGGTTTAGGGCATATAACCCTGCCAAAACGGCACGGATAGAGAGCTGAGGATCTAGCCCTCGTTGCACCAGAGCTGAGGTTTCAGGAAGTTTAGGGCTTAAGGCTAATCTACCTGTAGCAGAAAAAAGGCTTTGGGGTTTAAGGTTTAGGGGTTTAGGATTTAGGGTCTATCTTTTTAAAAGGCTCCTTGTTCATATGGTTTCTATATACAAGACCCTAAGAAGACCAATATAGGGGCCTGAAGCATTAGAATAGGGTGCTGCACTGCAAAGTCAGAATCAGGAACCCCGAAACAACTTTGGTGAGTATTCGTAACATTTTCCATTTAGGCCCCTATCCTATAGGATTTAGGGTTGCAGGTGCTAGGTTTAGCGACATACATGGCTTTAGGGTTCGCGGTTGAGCTTACGGTTATGAGGGTAATGGTAAGGTGCTTGCAAACTCGCAACAACACTTCGTGCCCCGATGACACAACCTGCAGAGCTTGCGGTTTAGTGCTTCGACTTGTGGAAACTACCTAAACCCTAAACCCTATATCCTAAATTCTGAACCCCAACCCTAAGCCCGAATTTGCCACATACTTAAATTCGACCTATATCCTAAGCCCTGAACCCTCAACCCTCAACCCCAATTTGGCATAAACCTTTATTCGACCTATATCCTAAATCCTGAACACTCAACCCTAAACTGTGTGTTGGCATCTTGGGTCGTTGGAGGCCTCAGGAGCCCTGGTTTGCATGGCCCTGGGAAATCAACCTCTTACCTCAGGGGCTGAGTACCCTAGCCCCAAAAAGGTTAGCCTTGGCCCCGAACATGTTCATGTTTCATAGGGGTTGTGGAGTAAGGAGTAGACATAGCAGAGAGTTGGATATGAATCATCAAAGACTTCATGTTGCGTCTTGGCGAATCTCCCTGATGTCCGGGACATCGGGCTCTATGTTTGATGAAACCCAGTTTAGGATCATTGGATTTCCTCTCGTCCCCGAGAAGCGTCTTTCGAGTGTGTGGGAAATTGAGGGTTACAGTTTGGGGTGCAGGCTACCTGCAGTCAAGGCCTGGGATGTAAGCGACCTGCAAACCAATCGGAAATGCATGGACGTCGCAGGCAGGGCAGGTAGGGCTTGGGGGTTTACATGTTGGCCTTGAGCATTCGGGGCCACCCGTGGGCACGACTCGGGCTGTTAAGTAAATCATGATTGGACATTTGGTATATCCTGGGCGTTTCCTCCCCTCTGCTTCCCAAGGACCTAATTAGGTACTACAATACTTGGTTCAGGACGGTGTGCGTACGGAAGGTTGGCATTTGCCGGGGAGTATATGATTAGTAGATGAAGTGCAGGCCTACTGCAGGCGTAGTGTTCAAGGTGGGGTTCCCAGAAAGCATGAACTATCCTTCGCACAAATTCCATCACCAGCCATAGGCATTCACAGTACACGAAGGATCCTTAAGCCCAGAAACCTTCTTGACCCCAAACCCTGTCAACCGCCGAGGCTGCTGTGCTCAAATCCTGAAACCGAGCTGAACCACGGCGGGGCTTCTTTCCTCACCGTGCCTCGTTCTTTTGCTCCACCGTCTATATCACCAGCTGTTCTACTCAACATAGTTGGGGAATCGACACCAACTGCTGGGAAACAAATGCCCCTAAAGCCTAAACCCACAAACTCTAAACCCCAAACATGCAAAGTTGACATTAGTTTGGCATCGGGCTTTAGAGTTTACCGTGTTGCCAGGGTACTACCACCAAGACGTCAGCTGCAAGGCTACAGTAAGCTTACACCCTGTTTCCCAAGCCCTGGCCCCTCCATGTCTGCAAGAGCTCTCTTCATGCAGAATCTTGTTAGCATCATGAGCACGGGACTTAGCCCAAACCAAGGCTTGTTGAAAGACTAACTAGAGCCCAAATAAGCAGCCAGGGCTTCTCCGTGAACGTGAAAGTTCCTTCAGCTCTGAATCTAAGCCCTAAACCTCTGAAACCCTGAGCCCCCAAGCCCTCTCCTGAACCAAGAGGGACACCTCGTCCAAGTAGTGTCTTGCATTCTGGATGTAGTTGAAGATTTGCTCCTCCATATGGCCTCAGGACTGGTTTGGGGGTTCACAGTTTGGAGTTTTAAGGATTTTAGGGTTTATGCAGTTTACATTTTGGGGGTTCAGGGTTTATGGGGTTTCGGGCTGAGGATTTTGGGGCAGTTCCGTGCTCAGGGCTGACATAAGCGTACCTAGAATCGAGACGCGACCCCGTGGCCACCCTCCTAATAATCAATGGCCAGGGCCGAGGCGGCTTTTGCCAGGTAGAGGGCACGCAGGGCACTTTCTAAGTGCCCCAGAGCTGTACTCTGAGATGCTCCAGATCCAGCACTATGCAAAGCTTGCGGGCCACATGTGCAGTTGAGGCGTCTGCGTGCTAGCCAAAGCCACAGGAACCCAAGCCAAAGTTTTCCAAGACACTTCCATAGAAACCAAATTGTCCCATCATGTAATACATGATACTATCCAGCGGCAAAATACGACAGCAGGGTGCCAGTGGCTATAACTGAAACAGCCCGCAAACCATAAAAGCGAATGGGACATGCTAGATTGGGAACATAGGAACCTGAGCACCAAAGATTCCATTTCGTCCCACGCGATGCAGTACTGCTGGTTGTAGTAGTGGTCGTCGTAATAGTCGTCGTCGTCGTCGTCGTCGCCGTACTAGTA
>CAJNDV010032519.1:55144-69257 GCA_905221635.1 Symbiodinium sp. CCMP2456 | reverse complement strand
ACAACACTGATCCAAAACTAGAACATTTACTATGTTATAGTTCGAGTATCCTGACCTCTAACCTTAAACACTGGTTATAGTACCGCTAACCCTAACACCCTCAACACCTAAACCCTAAAAGCCCTACCCTGAACCCTGGTTATAGTACCGCTCGAGGAACCCTGAAAGACACCCTTTGAAGGCATGCTTACCCTCGGGGTCCATGTACCCAAAATATTATATACTTTGGGCCCTATCTAGGGTGTACTTTAAGGCCAGAGTTTATACTACGGTTGATGATATAAATCCTGCACTACCCACAATAAGGAATATACCATAGCTCCCATCGTTTGGGGTCCTCTTAAAGGTAATGCAGGCCCTAAGCCCAAAGCCCTGAACCCTGAACCTCTAAACCGCTAAACCCCTTTCAGCACGGACTGAGGTGCCGGCCAGCGCCCATGCAACCCTCACCCCGTCTTAAGGCCCTAAACCCCTAAACCCTAAACCCTAAACCCTAAACCCTATCATCAACAGCATCTGGGTACATGGACCCATAGGGTTACAGGGAACCCTCGGCCTCCTGAAGCCTCTGGGCTGTTTATGCTACCTAAAGCCTTTTTAGGGCTCAACTTCTATATAGATAGCCCCAGAAAGTTGGAACATGGGTTTTGGATGATTCGTGCGGGGAGTCACTATACTTCACCTTAAGGGCACAAGGATAAGAATCTTCCAACTTTCTGGCTCCGACTCTCTTCTGAACCCTTTGGTCGCCAGCCTCAATAGAGTTGATCATGAGCATCTTTCGGATTTCGTGCTTCTGCTCCTTGAACTCCTGCGCAGGCTTGCGCTGAACATTCTTGGCGTTAATCGTCATAATTATAATACTCCCTGTAATACTAACCTACATTGCCACAGCTGGTCTATTGCTTCTGGTTTTGGGGCTTAGGGGCGAGTAGCCCAGCCCAAATACCTCATTACCGGGTACTTTTGGACCTCGGGCGCGCGAACAACTTTTCGAAGCCAGCCCGATGTCTCGGACTGAAGGTCTACGGAAACCAGGAAACCGTAAACCTGCCAACACTACCTGCAGCTCGCACAACATACTCCAGGAGGCTTATACCCCACACTGAGGTACATGCTACGTATTAAAATGAGAATAACAAGATAGCACTGAAAATAGTAGCAATCTACAAGAACTGATAACACAAATCGTAAGAAGTACAAAACAATAGAGCACGAACAATACTACAACTATGATAAGGCCCGTTATTATAGCATCGTGCCAACGGTGCCTGGGCCAACTCTTCCATGTAGTCGTTGTTATCCCGCACGAGGACCAGCCACGAATCCTTGACCGGGGACCCTTCATTGGGTTTTGGGTTTAGGGTCAGGGGAGCCTTGGTGATTGGAATACTGACGGAATGGCATGACTACTTATTCAGACCTCCACATTATTCCATTAAGCGTCCCTCGGAAAACTTACGGAATATCTTTCCGCCTTTCAAAGCAAGGGCCACGAAAGCCCCTGTATGCCGTAAACTTAAACCCAACCCGCGAATTTTTAACCCTCAAGCCAATCACAGAACGCCACGAGCGCAAAGCCAAACTCCACGCCCCAAGCCCTAGACCACACTTCTTGAGGACCGAAATATCAACCACATCGACGAAACCGGGGGGTCGCAAAGCGACCCCTGCGTTTTGCTACGTAGTTTTACGAATACGTGCCGGTATCAATCCCACAGGAACCCCCAAACCCAGAATAATCCAAAACCGATCAAACCAACAAAACTAAAGAAACTAAAACAAAAAACACAAAATCCCAGCCGGGATGCAAAACCAGAAACCAAAGACAGCCGAACAAAAAACAAAGAAACCACAACCAACAAATCAAAATCCTCGCCGAGATGCGAAACCAAAAACCCCGGAAGAAATCCAACACCAAAAAATGGTGTCTTTTGTTTCTTTGTTTTGGGATCTCGGCTGTGATTTTGTTGTTTTTTTGGTGTTGGTTTCTCTGTTTGCTGAATTTGTTGGTTAGTTATTTGTTGTTTGTGTCTTTCGTTTGTGATCCCTGCTGGGATTTTGGTCTTTTGGCTTTGGATTTCGTCTGCTTTTGACGTTTTCTCTTTGGTTTCTGTTGTAGTTTCCTTGGTTAGGATTTGGTCCTGCATTAGAATTTTCGGCTGTGGCGCGGAGTGGGGCCGCCGGCGACTGCCAATACTAGTACTTGTAACCCGCTCCATCAGTTTGCAAAGAATAGATACCAATGTGCATCATTACATACGCATTCAGCTTTCTCTTACTTGCATTTCTATAACCAGTACGAAACAGTACTCATAAACGCTTCGGAAATTGGGTTTACTTTAATTCGTATGTTCGGTGCAAACCTTCGAAATCTCCGGAACATTAATACCAGCCATTCGGGGAAAGGATATCCTATTCATCATGAAATAGGATTGTATCTCCAAAGAATCCAAACTTCCACATGCCTTCCTACGATCTGTTGAAATGCTGCCTGGCGAGTTTGGAGGATGCACAAATTATTGTAAATGCCAATCTTTCAACGGTCCCAAGTGGCGGCATATCCTAGAGTTTACTTTCATACATTATCGTAACCCTTTCTATAAGCTCAGAATGCTGAGTTGTACAAGATGAACACATACTCCACAATATCCCTGCCTCTACGACTTTAAGACTTTCAAGCACAGCAAGTCTTATGTTGGATTTTGTTGGCCCGCAATTCTCGACTTCCTTCATAACCTTATAACTTTTATCATGCAGACTTTAACTANNCCCCCACAAAAAAAAAAAAAAATGTAATAAACAATCCCAAAATCCCCCTTCTCAAACCGGGCCTGATTAGAGTCTTAGTGAAGCCTTATTCCGGGTCGAGCAGAATAAGGACAGGCCGGAAGAAGCGATTTGGGTTTTATCTTGTTGAGGAACTCCAAGATAAGGCCCAAATAAAGCACCAAGAGCACCCAAATAGAACCCAAATAGTGCCCAAAATAGTGCTCAAATAGGCCCCTAATCAGGTTTCAATAGAGCTCATAATAAGCTTCCATTGGCAGATGACAAGGATTCTGCGATGCCCTGACACGACAACAACTACAAAATATACCCGAAATAAGCTTACTTGGGTCTTGCTTTGGGTTGCGTAATATAAGGCTACGGCTGCTGCGAAGGAGGGGCGGAGTAGGGGAGCGGATAGTCAGTGTTTGTGGTTTATTGAAGCACAGCAGATCTCAGATTTAGATTGTTAGCCTCTGGTGTGCCATGTTTAATACCACGACAGAAAAGCACTGAGCTTCATCAATGAAGCTTTTGTCAATTAATCCAGAAGCATGCCCAAGAACACAACCTAGAATGACTGTGCAGAATTAAGTGGGAGGGAAAAAGCCAATCTCCACAAGTGAAAAGTTTGCGCTTTGCCTACCTTTTCCTCATTAAACTCAGCTTCTTACAGCCACTAGTAGATCATTGGAGAGCCGATGCGTCGTTGTCCGACCTCTAACCGCCGAAACCAAACCCTAAACCCTATCCCACAAAACACGTCGTCGCCGCAAACCTCAGCACCACAACGTTAGCCCCCCGAAACGGACCGTAAACTCCGTACACCCAAAACCCCATGGTACTAATTCTACACCCTAAACGCCCAAACCTGAGAACCACACCCCAAATCCTGCACCCGAAAACCCGCCCAACGCCACAAAAGCCTGCAGTTGGGGTTTAGGCTTCAGGGTCTTAAGCGGGCTGTTTTCGGAGTAATGTGTCGGCCGACTACGTGCAGAATTCCCATCATGGTGACAGCCACGAATCATGTCAACTATAGAACGATAACGCTGGTTTTTGACAAGAGACTCGACTGCTGCCCTTACTGCCCAGTTCGACCCACAACCCGAAGACTGTCAGCCCTGAATTTGCAGGTACCTGAACCTGCCGATTTTAGGGTCCGAAGAATTGAATATTGTAGAGTTTAGGGTTTGGGGGTTTAGGGTCCGACGAATTGAATATTGTAGAGTTTAGGGTTTAGGGGTTTAGGGTTTAGGGTCCGAAGAATTGAATACAAGCACTGACATTAAGTCATTAAGTCAAGCTTCGTAGTCGAAGCGGTTGGCTTCTGAGCTCAGAGCCTTGTCGCTCGAAGCAGACGCAGGTTTCATATGGTGAGACAGCTTCAAGTCTCCAGGGCCGATATCCCAAACCCGAGCCCATGCGAACTCTCTGATGGTTCTAGAATCAGAAGGTTCACTTGGGCTCTACAGGCCTTGTCGGCGGTTTAGGGTTTAGGGCCTGCTTGGGGATCAGGGGACGGGTTCTTCCACTTTCTTAAATTCTAAAAACCACAAGAAAGGGGCTTAGGAACCATGCTTTGCCTAGATTTGCACTTTCAAGTGGCGCGCATCATGTTGGAACTGAAACAGGCTTGGTGGCGATGCAACGGTCCACGACTGCCCACACCGGATTCTGAAGCTCGAACCCCAATTACTTGCCTACAGCTTTGTTTCTTCAAGGTTGCTGTGCTAGAACCTACCGAATCAGAGTGAACCACTCGGGTGTGCTTCTTGAGCTTCTGGGTGCTGGGTCTTTGGGCAAAGAGGCAGGAATGCTGCAGTGCGCAGGTGCGGCTTGATCTGAGAACGGCATCAACAACATCATTAACATCAGCACGCTAAGATGACCAAACACCTGGCGATCATCAGCAACATCTCGGTCATCAAGATAGTCGTCCGTGGGTGTCCCAAGTCATGGGCTCCATGAACAACAGCCGGCAGCCGTAAGCTTCAATCCCTAAACCCTAAACCCTAAACCCATCCCAGGCACTTTGAGCAGCTCGACGACTCTTTCCATCGTCATGTTCACCTTGCTTTCCTTGCAGGGAGCAGGCTCTAGGGTTCAGGGTTACGGTTTAAAGTTTAGGGTTTAGGGTTTCGGGTTTAGGGTTCAGGGTTACGGTTTAAAGTTTAGGGTTTCGGGTTTAGGGTTAAGGGATAAGGTTTAAAGTTTAGGGTTTAGGGTTTAGGGTACCAAGGATCTAGGGCGTAGATTGAATAGGAGATAGGCTCATGCTTTTGAAGGCACCATAGTCTTCGACAGCAGGGCCTGAATCTTCAAAGCTGCGCTGCGAGTTGCAAAGCGCAAGAGGCGAAAAGAGGCGGGGTAGGGCACGAGCAGATGGTAATGTAGCGGCCTAAATAAATACCTATACTACTTTAGGGGTTCCTTATTATAATTACAGTATAATTGGCCCCAAAACCCTATTCTAATTATTCAGGCCCCTACATGACAGAAGGTGGAAAGGACTAGTCGAAACAAGCATGGACTTCTGAATCACACACTGCCGAAGGCCCAACTACAAGAACAAAATGCAGGCGAAAACTGTGGCGCCTAAAGCACCGAAGCCATCAATTTACCGCCATCAGACAGAAGGCATCCCCTAAACTCTAAACCCTAAACAAGGCCAGGAGGCATCTGCGTTCTTGAGCTCTGTTCCAATGGCCTTGCCAGTGAGGACATCCAGCCCATGACCTGAGGTATTCTAGGATTCAGTGTGTAGGGTTTACAGTAGGGTATTTTCTGTTTTTGGGCGACCTGCTGAATCCGAAATCCCACCGAAGCCCGAAATCCCCAATGGAACAACGGGGACCATGAGGGCTGATCACAGCATGACGATGTACGGACCATCTAGGGGTTACTACTGGACAGTGGCTTTCACCATGCCCAGGATTAAGAAGCCGAGGGCTCAGGCGCTGTATGCTTAGGGTGTGAGGTTTAGGGTTTGCAAGTGGTAGAGGCCACTTGCACGGTCACGTCAGTTGCTCAAGCGGATACTGGCAGTCAGCTGGAGTAGGCGGGGCCTCGGATGGCTCGGGTCTAAGCAGAGCTAAAGAGGGCCCCTCAGCACTCACTTTTGTGCTTCGGCTGTCAAAGCTGCGGTGTCGCATCTGTGATAGAGCAGCCAGGTGATTTCACCTGCATGCCCCGGTTCCTCCTCCCCTAGAAGAACAGAAAACACTTATTACCTTCCAGTGTCGAGTGGTTCGAGTCCTGCAGTCTTCCTCCTCCGTGCAGACATCATCTCAGGATCCTCCACTATGCGCCAAGAGTGGCGCATTCGGTAGTACAACTCCATTTCCTTGCTCCCATGTTTGGTGAGGGCATTGGCCAACTGCGCTTCAGAATGTACCCAGCGTATGAGCACCCCGTGGTTCCTTTGAGCCTCCTTGATAGCCAGCAGCTCGATGTTGGTGCGCTTTTCCGCACCCTTTATGACGAGTACCTCAGTAGAAAGCTTGTCATACACATTTCTCGAGTCTGTCACCAGGCATCCTGTGACCTTAGCAACCGTTTCATCGGGATGTCGGAGGTTTATGCTACCAAAGCAAAGCTCACTCCATTGGTATCGAGCAAAGTATAAAGCATCTTCACCGTTAACTGCTGCTTGCGCTTCAGCTGCTCCCGGTGACCTGCATGCTCTGTCGATCTTGTTGGAATGCCATGCTATAGGCGTAACCCTTCCAAGCTCCCCATGCAACATGCCTGCAGATCCCATTCCTATGAAGATCCCTTGGGTGGAACCTCCTTCTCGGCGGTTCTGGCTCGCGGCATCCACCCATCCAAAGAGCACCATGGTCTCCTCAGAAGAAAACTGATGTATCAACATCCTGTGGTCCTGGCGGGCCTTAGCATGGTATGCTAAAAGGTTGGCCTTGATAATCGTGTTCACGTTGCTCTCAGAAATCTCTGAAAGCAACAAACTCACCTCGGCAGATAGATGCGGGGCAACTTGTTGGGCGTGCCATGAGAGTCCTCCTAATAGGGCCCTTAGCTGCGTCTTCTCACGCTCTCCTGTGGGAGCGTCTTTTTCCTTCCGACGGCTTGAGGAGAGGGGGATTTCCTTGATCCCTTCTAAGTAGTTGGGTTGACTCAGCTGAAAGCCCTCCGGTGTTCGCTCCACTTGCACGCCACACTGAACAAACTTGTCCTGTTCCCAATCACCCCACTTAAATCGCTGTCGAATCTTTTCCAGCAACGCTTGCCACTCTGCGTCGTCGGCGCTTCCACTGAAAAGAAAATCATCAACATGGCCTGAGATCATGCCACGTAGCTCTCCTTTGGGCCGCCAGACCCAGGCACATGCATCTGCATATGTACGTTCTAGTCCGAGCTCGCACAAGTACTCATCTACTGTCCGATACCATTCCAATGGCGCGTCTACGAGCCCGTAACACGCCCGCTTGAGACGTGTGATGGTGCCCTCTGGCACCCCCATAGCCTCACAGATTTCTTTGCAGGGTATGCAGTACAGCTGATCCGGGTATTCTCTGCCCTGCAGGAATGCTCCCGACACGTCTCCCTTCTGCACAGTCCAGTTGCGGTTTGCAGATAATTGTAGCTGCATCTGACGCGTCTGACGCGTCATTACTGGAGCTGTAGTCGAGCGGAATTCGTACTTAGGGTCCTGGTACCCTAAAAGCACTGCACGGGCCTTTGCTTTTTGGCCCCCTGAGTCTGTGGCTTTCCACGTAAGTATCCACCTCATGTTGATGGCTTGTTCTCGGCTGGGGCGAAGCTCATCCGGTAGCGTCTCGAAGGCCTTCGAGGCGATGAAGTTGCGCACTTCAATATTCTTTGCGGCTCTGAATTCCTCCTTCTGTGAAGGAGTCAGCTTCCTCTCGCAGACTTCTACGGCTCGGCGCTTCATGGCGCCCACAAAGTAAGCTGGAAGGTGGTGCAAAGTCTTCTGAAGACCTCGCACGTTAGTGGGGAGCTCTATCTCCACTGACACTGCCGCACTCTCATCATTCCAATAGGCTGCCGGCTGGTCCTCCCAGTCTTTCTCAGGCACTGATGCCCACCAAGCCTCGGCCGCTTGGAAGCCACTGCCCGGTTGATTTCCTAACCGCGCTCGGCTCGAACTGGCCGAGGGCGAAGAGGTACCCTGGTCCTCCTCCTCTATAGTGGGTTCCACTGCTTCCGGCTGGGGTCGCTTCCCTCGGAAGCGCATCCTCGTTGGCGGCGCCGTTTCCTCGGTGTCCTGGGCCCCATGCCACTCTTGGGAAGTGGGTTGCTGCTGCGAGTAGTCCTTCACTTGGTTTCCACCGATCTCGGCGGCAACTCTTTGGAAAGTCCACGGAGTCCGGTCTTCAGGCTTGGCTAGCATCTCCAGCAGCTCCTCTCTTTCGGACGCTCGTCGTAGTTGCTCTGGACAACATTTGATGAGGCTTCTGCCTCTGACCAGCCATACCGAACTACCGGGCACCAGGTGCCCGGTCTCATCCTTTTTCTTTTCTGTAGCCAGAATCCGGGCTGGACCTATAAACTGACCGTGCTTGTCTCCGGGCTGTCGTCGTCCCTGTTGTCCCGTCTGGGCTCGCCATAGGTACACTAACTCCCCTGGTTGGAAGTCTAGCACTTGCTGTCCCCTAGAATTTTGGGCCCGAAGGATCCTCTGGCGTGCCGTCCAAGATGCATGCGCTCCCTCAGCAGCTGCCCTCAATTGGGCCGCTCGTTCAACTTCACCTTGGGGGTCTTCCCACAACATGGAAACAGGGGCCTGATTAATCACTTCCATCACAGGTCCTACTTGATCAGGATTGTGACCCAGCGCATGCTGCACCGGAGAAAACCCTCGAACAACATCCCGATGGTTGAAAGTCATGACCGCTACCGCCAAAGCTTCCTCAGAGCTCACTCCCTGCTCACTCAGGCAAGTTTTAGTCATAACCTCCTTCAATCCCTGAACGGCCTGTTCGCAAATCCCGAGTTTCCAATGTGCTTCCCCTGGGATGATGTCCAAGAGAATCTGATGACGGTCACAGAAACTTTCTACATGTTGGCTCCTGAATGATCCGGCTGGGTCCAGTCTCAGGACTTGAGGCTTGCCGAAATATTGCATCCATCCCTCCTGGAGGTAATTCAGGCATGCCATCGCAGTTGGTTGTTGTTTGGACCCTGTAGTCAAGATCCTAGCCGCACGAAATCTCGAACACTCATCCACAATCACCATGAACTGCAGCTTCTCATGAGTTTGAGGGTGCACCCAATGTCCTACGTCCGCAGAAACCGTACTCCATCGAGGGGGAAGGGGTTCCAGGGTCGACATGTGTCTATGACCTACTCGCCTCTTTTCCATGCACACTGAACACTGAAACTCCTTAGCCAGAGCTAAAACCCTGTTGGATGCACCGCGCCGACGCAACGCATCGACTAAGTGCCGAGTGCTCCCATGTCCCGTGGCTGCGTGAAGCAGGTAGAGCTGCTTCTTGATTCGTTCATCATGTCTTTTGTCAACGCCTACGAAAGTGCGTCTCCACTGGCCTTGTCTCTGGATGACCATCCCTTGTTCCAAACTTTCCGAAGGACCCTCAGGACATCCAAAACCCAACTTCCGAAGTTCCCTCAACACATCATCCTCAACCACTCTACCTCCACGGCTCACATACGCGGCTACAGTAAATCTGTCCCCTGTCCACTCACATGTCCCATGCCAGGCCTTCGGTGAGAAATTGACGCACTGGCCCTGCGTTGGTAGCTTGCGTCCCTGTAGGACGGTTCCATCCAACGCCTCCTGGGCGCAGGCGTCAGGACCCGTGTATCCCGGTGGGGTTTCCACCCACACTTCTCCTCCTTTGTACTGCCCTACTCCTATCACGTAGTTATGATGCTGGGAGTCGTTGTGGTTGTCACGATGGATGGGCATCTTGTTGTTGGTGCTTAAAACAAAGGAGGTCCACTTGGCTCCTTTGGGGAGATTCCTAGCTAACCATTGGTTGATGTACGCCGTCACTTGAGGAAACTCCATTGTTTTGTTGGTGATGCCATAATTCCTGCCGTGGGAATACATTCCAAACGCATGATACGAGCCTCTAGTTCCGGGAACCATTTCTCGGGGCCTGCCTATCCTCAGCCGCGACATGAGCTCCAGGAGGGGTTGTGCATCCTGAATGGCATACTTCTTGTGTTTAAGGAGTTGCTCGGCTAACTCTTCCACCTGCTGTTTCTCGCCTTGGGCATACATGCCTTGTTCGGGGATCTCTTCCTCTTTGGAGCCTGGGTTACCTGAGGTGCTTTGGGACTCTGGGCCTTGGTGCTCAATCTGTTCCCGTCCTTGTACACAGTTGCTACACGTCATGTGGAAATCCCGAATCCGACCTTCCCCACAGGTACACACTTCTCCACTACCGAAACTCTCAGGCAACCCACTACTCCCGTCACACTCCTGAATCAAGGTGCTATAGCTGAACTCCTGACACAAGGTTTCTGCTGCCCTGCGTGCATAGGCTTCTGTGTAGGCAGCAAAGCCTGGATTGCGGTGTCCTTCGCACCGGCCATGTTGGTAATTCTTACCACAGCGACACGGAAGATCCAATTGTTCCACCAACCGCCTATGACTAGACATGATCTTCCATCCCCACTGAAGCAATCTCCCCTCGCCCTTTTCACGAAGTCCAACCTGGCACCCCTTAGTCACTGAAAGCCCTAAGTTGTACCGCTGCTGCAGACCCTGGAACAAAGGAAGTCGCCAAGCTTCACAGCGCTCCGGAAGGCTAAGGGTACAGTGTATGCCGAGTTGAATGCAGGTATGAAAAACACAACACGCTCCTACATAGGTCTTCATGGTGTCCCTACGGAATTCCTGAAGCCTGGCCTTCTGAGCTTCTGTGCGCTGGTTTACAGTCTGCATAGGAGAAAAAGCTGCGCCTGGGAGGTTGATCCAAACATTCTGGGGCCGTTCTAGTCTGATCCGGTCCATCACAAACCTCAGCCCTTCCGAAGTGCTAAGATCACCTGAATTCCACAAGGCGCACCTTACTGCCGCATGAGTGTTACTTGACACAGCTTGGACCGCTTGCGTTAGCGAGCTATCGGGTTTACAGGCAACCTCCATCAGAACCGGGCGCGCACCTCCGAGCCCATCATCGGCCAAGAGTTGTTGCATCAACCCTGGGACTAAGCTTTGTGCCTGCTGTTCTAAGTGTCGCACCTCGTCATAACTAAGATCCCGACTATTAGAACCTGTAGCCGATGGGCTCGGGGAGGTACTTATACTGTGACTCATACGGTGCCGTAGTCCCGCATCGCTCACTTGTCCTTCTTCCGGGGTCGCTCGTCCGTGACCGGCCCCATCTGGCGAAGCTCCTTGAGCTCCTCCTGCATCCCCTTCATCGTCTCCATCATGGTGGCCATGAGTTCCGTCTGCTCTGCGGGATATGGTGTTCCCGTGCTGGATGCTGCCATAGTCGTCTGTGGAGGCTCGTACTCGGGCTCCACCACGTACCCGCCCTTGATCTTCAGCCGCAAGCGCTGTGGATCCCGGGTTGTCAGTGGCCGTTGGATCGGCTCGCTCACCTCCGTGGCTCGAAGCAGCCACTCGGCCAATCGCTTCAACCGTGGGTTCGTCTCCTCGGTCTCCTTGTGTGTGGTCTTGACCCAGTCCACATAGCGAGGGAACTGCTGAACCAACTCCCCGTAGGTCAGGTTGGAGTGCCGCCCGAACCCGACAACATCCCGAGAACAGCTTTCCACATTGAAGTAGAGGTGGTCGAGGGCCTTGGTCTCGAGTTGCCACATTGTCTCGTTCTCGGACACGGGAAGTCCGAGCACTTTGGACACATACTCCTGCAGGTCGGCCTTCTTGCGCTTGTTGCGGTTGAGCTGCTTGATCTGTTGTTGCAGGGGTGTGTCCTTGCGGCGTCCCGGAGTGCTGGCCCACTCCTCGTCCTGCTCGTCCATCAGTTCTTGTAGGCGATGTCGCAACTGGGAGTTGTTCCAGCTCTCGGCGGGGATCTCGCCAAACGTCTGGATGGCATCGCGCAGCTGCTTGGTGTTCATCTTGTCCATGGCCGGCATGAGGAAGGAGCGAGCCGGGAGGATCGTCACTATGTCCACTTGGATCACGGCACTGCTGCGCATGTAGTGTTGTGTCGCTCGGGGTGGGCTTGACTCCTTGTTCTACAAGCACATCTGCTGACTCTGTCTGTTGCAAAGACTCCTGTGCACCCACTGTCTCACTGGAAAAACTAACCTTCTTCTCAAACCCCAAACCAAACACACCCTTACCCCTTCGTTCTAGAGGAGGTTCTACGGGCGCTTTGGCACAACTACCCCTTCCGGAAAAAACTCGGTCCCCCTGTTTCCCATCCGGATTGGTCAACAAGGGGTCATCTCCCTACTCGTCCGTTGCTATGTACGAGCTCAGAGACGGAATGGCCTGTTTGGCCGTGGTGGCTTCCTGAAAAAGGTCGTCAGTCAAATTGACGAGCTGGTGACCTGTGGTAGATCTCTGAAGGCGGATCAACTTGGTGGGGTCCAGCTTTCGAAGCACGAGGATGTCCTCCTCGAAGTCAATGATCGCGCCGAGGGCTCGGAGGGTGGCCACGGAGACCAAGATTGGTCCGGAGCCCTTGTTGAGTGCGTGCACTCGAAGCATACCTTCATTGCCTCCTGCATGAAGGCCCATATCGATGGTCGACACGCACTTCGCCTCGCCGGAGTCCGCGAAACCAAACACCGGACGATTCCGTAGGTCCACATTCTTCACACCCGTGGTTCCGCGCTTGCCTTCATTGGCCCGCATCAATGCCTCAATGGCCTGGACGGAGCCCAAGGTGCGTGTCGCACCTCCGTCGATGACACCCCATCCAGCCTGTGTGGCCTCGGAGGTTGTGGGAGCTCGTCCTGAATTGCCTTGGTCCCCCAACATTGCCTGATCGACATAGCAAACGAAGGGAGCTGACTGGTCCTCGGCGGCGTGGGCCTTTTCCTGCTGGCAGTTCGCTGCTCGATGTCCTACTTGGCCACATTTTAGACACGTCATCTTGGAGTCGTCCCTTGGTCTCGAGCTGGCTTGAGCACCGCTTCCACCTGGTTGGTAGTACTTCCGGGACATGCGAACCTGATGCTGCCGCTGGCGCGCATCCTTGAGCGTGCGCTTGGCATTCTGCAAGACCGCCCAGGCCTGGCGCGCATCGTCCTCGGCCTCCGCGACGAGGGCCGCTCCTTCGTCGTTCAGGTCGCCGTCGTGCTCACCCATCTCGCCCGTCTGCCAGGCCTCCTGGATCTCGAAGTCCTCGTCCTCCCCGGTCTCTCCGAGGAAGCCGGAACCCTTATAGTGCTGATCACGCTTCTTGAGGTCGGTCTCGGTCCACTGGTTCCTCAATTCCTGTGCCACTCTGACCACACTGAATTCCCCCTTCAGTGCAGTAAAAATCATGTTGCGCTCGCTCGTGCTGAGGTTGGCATCCTGTAGGAGGTACCAGGCTTGCACCCATTCGGGTAACAGCTCGGTTGACCCGGCGGTGATGGAGGCCCATGCGCCTTGCGAGGCGCCCGGCTCACCGTAACCTCTGCTGTCTGCCCAGCTCCACGACGAGGTCGACCACCAGGCGGGGTAGGAATTGCCCGACCAATAGCCTCCTGCTCCACCCCAGCCTCCGTAGGATCCTTGGCTGTCCCATGTGGCTGACTGTGTGTTTTCTGTAGAGGCCTCGGCGTCGTCATCATCCCCATCCACCGCCGTGGTTGTCGCATCCGAGGTCCAGCTGCTGCGGCGTCGCACTGAGTACCCGGCTTCGCGGGACACTCGCGATGCCGCGACCTCCTGGTGCGGCTTGACACGGTTGAGTGCTTGCTGTGCTCTCATGTAAATCTCACTCTTCCGCGTCACATACTCGTTGATTGACTCACCATTCCGACGCCTTGAGTGTCGGAAATATTGATTGAGGTACTCCGTCAGTTCTGTGACCTGAGGTCTCCCGAGGCAATCCCGCAGATGCCTCATGAGGACTTCCACGCCCCCTGCATAGGACACCCAGTTCGCAGACTTGCCCACAACCATGCGTTTGGCTGAGCCCTGAAGTTCAGCCACCAGTCGCGGGCCGGCCATATACCTCTTGTGGTAAGCAATCCCTTCCTGCCAGAGCAACGCCTCCTCTTCATACCTTTGAAAGGTGGCGCTGTTCCCGTCCCACTGTGGCACACCATCTTTTGACCGTGCTGGTCCGTCTCCTCCTCCACTTGTTGTCATCAAGGGCCTCGCGCTTGATGGTCACTGTTGGTCCCTGGATCACGGCTCTAAGGTATTGGAGCTCTGGGCTCCGCTACCATGCAAGTGGTAGAGGCCACTTGCACG
>CAJNDV010032519.1:33813-55044 GCA_905221635.1 Symbiodinium sp. CCMP2456 | reverse complement strand
GGCCGGAGAGTCTTAGGATGTCGGTGCGGGCTTGGCTTTAGAGTTTAGGGTCTACTTGGGGGTTCAGGCTTTAGGCTTTAGAGTTTAGGGTCTTAGGGGTTTAGGGTTTAGGGTTTAGAGTTTAGGGTCTTGGGGTGGAGGGCTGTAGGTTTACCTACGAGACATACTGCACAAGCTTTGTAAAGTAGTAAATGAGGGTTCCTTGTCATGAACTCCCTGGTAAAAGGTCGAGGAGTCAAGTCTTGTTGGGGATTAAGACCCCTAAACCCCAAACTACCCTCCATTGTACCTGAAATACCTACTATTTAGGACCACAAGGGCTCTATTTCAGAGGCTCCGGGCCTAGCTAGTGAGGGTTTAGGGTTTGGGCTTTAGAGGGTTTAGGATTTAGGCTCTAAGTTTTTGTTGGCGGTATGGCTCCGGTCTGAAAGACACACTCCCCAATTCGCCGAAGCATGCTAGAGGAGGGGCCAGAGAGGCTTTAGGATTTAGGATTCAGGATGTAGGATTTAGGGTTCAGGATTTTAAGTTTTAGGGCTTAGGGTTGAGGCTTCCGCTTTGCGGTGGCCGAGCGGCCCATGGCATCTTCATTCCTCAGTTTCTGGGATTAGGGCAGCGCCTCAGGGATGTTATGCAAGGTCTATCATTTTGCGGTTGTCATGGGCCGACGACGGATTACCTGCGACCACCCAACTAAGTGAACGAATTACCTTATTCTGCCATGCACCCACCATTCAGGGTCGCAAGCCCTTCTGAAATTTATCTTGGAGTGTCCTGGACCCTGAACCCTTAAACTCTAGCTTCTATCCTCCGCCCTGCCCCAAATCTGGGGGTGGCTCTTAGCAGTAGCACAAGAATTTGGCACTGTGAAGAAAGATCCCGCAATCGAACTGTGCCGCACGAAGGGCAAGGTGTCGAGTACCTCGGCCAACAGGATCTCCATCTGGCACCTAAGACAACCAGCTTGGAGTTCAGATTCGCGTTGAGGTATAAGGTCCAGGGTCGGAAATTTGAGGTGTAGAGCCCTTTTTAGGTGATTCCCTTTCTTCATGCCAAGTCACATATACCATGGCCAAGCACATAAGCTCGCCAAACCAAGCATAAGACACTTGTTTCTAGCACGACCAGCTTACAGCGACTGAGGTGAGTTCCGTGCTTACGACACGACGCCTGAAAGCATTCAAAGCCTATGCCTGCAGACCAGTTTAGCCCTAACCCCCGCCAAGAAGAACACTGATCTTTGGAGGACGTCGGTGTATGCCTGTGTATGTATGCATACAGATATATGTCTATACATATATACATACATACATACAGACATACATACATACATACATACATACATACATATACATAGACATATAGATTGCGATTATTGTGGTTGTATGTGTATAGGTTGCACATTTTCTGCGTTTGCCTTACATTTTTTGCACGTGTCGGTTATAGGCTAAATGAATGCTATCGAAAACCGTGCGTGCGCCACGTGGCAAGGATAGCCTGAAGGGCTCTGGCGCTATTGTGCTTTGAAGGTTTCTCGTGAGGCCCATGGAGGGGCGGAGGTTATGAATCCACTGCTTACATACGCAAAGTGTCGGTAAGTACCGGTAATGTAGGGGCCTTAATAATTATAATAGGGTTTTGGGGACCATTATACTATATTTGCAATAAGGAACCCCTAAAATAGTATAGGTAATTGTTTAGGCCACGACATTAAAAGCAACTGGTGATATGAGTACTTATCCCCGGAGGTTCCCTAGTCCTCACCCGAACCAAGTGTCCGGATCCATTCAGTACCTCAGTACCGGGTCCTAGGACGACTCTCAAGTATTTCATCAGAGCCCCTAAGCCGAAAGCATTGCAAGCCCCAGACTTAAGCTCCCTAAACCCTAAACCCTTCAACAACAGCCCAAACCCCCGAGACCTTGAAACCCTCAACCAAATAGCCTACTAAGCACTAAGCCCTAAACCTTAAACCCTAAACGATCCCAGACCCCTCTGTTCCCAAAGGCTAAATACTAACAGCCACCGCCGCTTCAGCCCAGCTGCACGATGTTCTCCATCCTGCCATGGATGGTGTACGCCGTCATGGCCTCTTGGAAGGTAGCGTCCTCGATTGGGTCTTCCTCCACATCCTTCAGGGTTTAGGGTTCGGAGGTTGAGGCTTCAGGGGTTCAGGGGTTTAGGGTTTGGCGACTTTTGGGCATAGCGGGGTCTGAGACTTTTGAACTTAAGAGTTGCCGGCCTACACGCCTAGGGTTTAGGAACCCCCTGCAGTTTTTGGGTAGGCTCTGAGGGTCCTGAAATTGGGACAAGGATGCCTGGAGCCTTGGCCCTTTACGGCCTTCAGGGCTTAGGGTTTAGGGCCATTTTTCTGCTTTAGGCATTTCACCGGGTCTTGAAGCTAAGGAATCTGGGAGTTAATGCTTGGGGTTTGGCGAGTCTGTCGGGTTTTGGCGCTTAGAGCTAGAGTTTGGGGGTGCGGGGAATATACAGGATTTACTTGAGGGTGTCTGGTCCTGTGCAGGAGTTAGTGGGGCTCTTCCGGGTTAGAGCTTTGGCTTCGGATAAAGATGGGTCAAGCAAGTCTCAAAATCAGCACCCCCGAAGCCATAAAGGTCCCCAAACCTTGGCATGGTGCGTATTCTCAGAAGCTACCTTCCGCAAACCCTAAACTCTTTATTCCAAAAAGTCGTGCTGAATTGCAGACGGCACTCAGAGCCGTCGCTGACGCTCTGCTCCGCCTGTGACCAACCGGCTCGGGACCCACTAGACCGTGTGGCTCGATGCATGATTAGCTCCTTTTCCGCTTTAATTAGGGTTAGGGTGTAGGGTTTCGGGTTAAGGGTTTAAGTTTCTTTGACACTCACACCCTAAACCCTAAACCCCAAACCCCGTTTAAGCTTAGGGCTTGGGGTTTGTATATGGGGTTTAGGGTTTCCGGTTTGGCGGTTGGGGAGCAACCCTAAACAACTGGAACTCCGAAGCCCGCACCCCGATAAGGCGACAGCTTTGGCTTTATAGGGTTTAGGGTTTTAGGGTTTGGGGTTTAGAGTTTCGGGCCTTAGGGTTTGGGGTTTAGAGTTTAGGGCTTTAGGGTTTCGAGTTTAGGGCCGTTTAGGGCTTTAGGGTTTGGGGTTTAGAGTTTAGGGCTTTAGGCTAACAGCCGTGCCGAGCCGTTGTGGTTTCAAGACAAGGACATTTTCTTCACCGGGGTTTTGAAGCTGCTGACATGTAGATGAACAGCTGGACAAAGCGAAAGACCAGTATGTACATAGCCCACCAGATAACAACGGTAGTTCAAAATCTGTTAGATACCCAACTCCCCAGCTGCACTTTGCTCGGGTCCATTGCAACGGGACTTTCGGCATTCGGTTGCAGGGTCTAGTGTTTATAAGATCTGGGCGTTGGGGGTTCAGCGGTCTACGGGTTTAAGACTTCAGTAGACGTTCCATAGATTCTAAGCCATACAAGAGGGCTCAGTAGTTGTGTCTAGTTGCAGGCAGTTCTCAGTTTGACTTTTCCCTAACTCTTTTCCGTTCCCAGGAGCTCCTTTTTCCGGAAAATCCAGAACTGCGGGAAAACCTTAAGTGGAGTTCGAAGTACCTTTTTTCAAGTGGTGGTATACGAACATCCGAAAGTAGCTAACCTGATTCTAATCCTGCTGCCCAAGTCCCAGACCCCGAAAACCCTAAAACCCAAGCTCTAAAAGCCCTGACCCCTGAACCCCAAACCTTACAAGCCCTAGAAGCCCTGAACAGAAGCCCTGAACCCTAAGCCGTGGCTCTGCAAATGAGCTGGTGGCACCTTGCTCATGGAGCTCAGCGCACCTTCGAAGCGCCGCGCCACGTTCCTGGATTTGCGGCTTTAGAGGTTTAGGGTACATGGGAACCTTATTTTGGGGGGGTCCTTATAATAGGGATCCTATTATATGGGGTGCTATATTAGGGTCCCCCATTTTTTGAAACCCCCATATAGGGGTTTGTTTTTATTGCCGACCCGCCCGCCCAGCTGACAGAGTCGCACCACAGGTTGCCGTAGCTGCTGGCGAACCACTTTTACCAGGTTCTCTGCCCTAGGCGCCCGTTGACCCTAAACAGTGGGTGCTGCTCATTAAACCATCTGGTATGAACCTCACAGTGCCCAGAACCTAATCATACACTGTACTACAAAACTTCACCAAGGGAACCACAGAATGCCATAGAACAGAACCCTCTAAAACTGTGGGACGCACCCCAAAGGCGTTTAGAGCTGAGGGTCTCCACCATAAGGGTGCTCACGCCCACCTGCGCGCGAGACTTCGGTCAGGTTGAGGGCTCGATGTTCGAGGCTAAGGGAACTTAAAACCCTCTAGACCCTAAACTCTAAACTGAATAGAGGTCCCCTAAACCCTAAACCTCAGGGTTCGAACCTTTTGTTTGCATCACCTCTGTTCCCCCTGCCCCTACGGTCCGAAGCAAACGGTTCGAACTATGGGGTCCAGGGTAGGGTTTAGGGTTTAGGGTTTAGGGTTTAGGGTTTAGGGTTTAGGGTTTAGGGTTAGGGTTTAGGATGATGTATGGTTTACAGGAGGGTTTAGGTGGCCAGCACCTACTTTTGAGAGATTCCCGAAACTTTCACATCTTCCTCGCATGAAACCTGAACGGTAGGAGAGCCGAACTACGGGCTCTTGTATCAGGGGTTCGACTGCATCGAGGAACCCAAATATTGAGGACCCTTTAAGTGTATCGTATTTTACTATCAATGAGATCCTCACCATAAAACCGGCTATCCAATGAAAAGCCACTGCAAGTCTGTGTTTTGATGCAGTTCTACACCGGATACGACCGTGATGTTGTGGCTAACTCCAGCGATCCTACCTTGATTGCAAGATCTGACGGGCGGAGAGCTGCAGCGCTAAACCCTAGACCCTAGACTGTATGCGCACATCTTCAGCAAGAATCCGGAGCCCATCATCTCGGGCACACCAACACATCGCAGAGAACTCTGTCAACAACCATAAGCAACCTAGAAAGGGTGAACCCCCACACCTGCCTGTAGCCCTGGGCCCTAGGCACGACAAACGGACAGTTTCCAAACCCCAAACCCCCCCAAAACCCTAAATCCTAAGCCTACACCCTATGTAGACACTGAAAGTCGCCGTTTTTTGGAGTTGTGGAGCCACAGGTGAAGCCGCCATCCCCATCAACCCACCGCTAAAAATCTTCAACGAATCGGGACCCACAAGAAGAGCGCCAAAGAAAGGACGACCCCGGGATGCAGCAGCCCCATGTCATTAAAAGGCCGTGGCATTTGGACACTCCTCGAATTACTAATTTGGGATTTAAGGTTTAGGGATTAGAGAGTTAAGAAGGGCCTTATAAACCTTTCGCTTTCTGTCCTGCCAACCTCCAAGTCTTGCAATCCGAAAGCAGCGAACAACCTAAGGAACACGAACTTCAAGTCTATACCCTAAACCCTGAAACCGGTTCACCAGCATATGCATGCTCTGTTCAGTGTACCAGCAATAACCCACGCTCTCGCTCTGGTCGATCGAACTCCCGGGTCAAAGCAGGTCTAAAGGCGGGTGGCTTGTGTTTGCAATTGGGGTGTGCGGCAATCCTGCTGACCTCTGCCAGCTGGACGGAAGCAGTGTAGATATCTTGCAACCTCAGGTCGTGTAAGGCCTTGAAGGATAAGAACATATTTATTTGTAGGGTGCTCTGATTGAAAACATGGACCACAAGCAGCAAGCAACGATACTGAGAAGATTGCACGGCCAAACGGCTGTGGCTCAAGCAACTGCCACAGACTTTGGCTGGCGAGGTGTTGTACTTGGGAGCAGAGCTGGATACTTGATTTGCGACCCTCCACTAGCGCAGGGCTTCCCGGGTGGAGGCTTCATTGCTGACCCGCCATCTGGGAAAATTAAATCATCACTCCCTTCCCTCACCCCCCCCCACACTTTCCCCGACACGGCTGCTCTGAAGCCTCGAAATACCAAGAACATCGGATTTTTCAATGGCAAAGTTTCGAAATGTTAGATTAGAAGGGCGTGCAACAATGCAACTACAGGCACGCACCGACCGGCAAAGAACGCATCTTCGGAGTTTGAACATACATCTTCACGCACGACGTTGGAAAGAGTAGTCATCCGTCTGATATATAAAAACTGTTATTTCGATACTGCTTGCATTGCCAAGGTACTTTCGCTCGACGTAGGACGGTGAATCCTCAGATGCACGCAGACATGTGAGCCGAAACAGTTGGAAGAAGAAGGTCCTGCTAAACAGCATCCTGTACTCACAACCAGCACATGGAGCCCTAAACTTTACCCTAAGCACTGCACCCCAGAGGTACTAAGCAAGACGCCTCAACCCTGCGGCGGCATTGCACCATCATCGTGAGTTACTGATGCTCAATATTCATCACCCAGGTCTTGAAAGGTCCCCGTTCATGAGTAACCTGACTTGGCTTGGATAATATAGGGGGCTTAAGAATTAGAATAGGGCTTTGGGGCCCATTATACTGCAATTATACAAAGGAGACCCCAAATAGCATTGGTAATTATTTAAGCCCCTATATTGCAGCAAGCTTCCTCAACAGGTGTCCTTCAGAGAACTTCCTGAGGTCTACTTGGCCCACGGCTCTCCAAAAGTCATCCGCAAAGGATGTTCCAAGTCGCTCGCCGGTTTTTTTTTGGTTCAGGGTTGAGGATTTCAATCTTCCCTTCAAGATCCCTTAGGTAGCAGTTTAGTGCTTGGGGCTCTAGGAAGCAAGTAGCCAACCAACGGACTCAACTCCGATACAACTATCTCGCTCCTCTCAAAGCCAGTCTTGGCCCGCGCAGTACTTCTAATTAACCTACCTGACCGCGCAAAACGAACAGCATACTCTTAGCAAACAACTTGTATCTAAAGTAAACTGCCCATGACCACCCCGTAATGGGTAGGTGTCGAAGGGTCGAAGGGTGCAGGCAAATTTGACCCTAAACGACGAAGCGTGCAACCTCAAACCGCAAGCCAATGTTTCTAACTTTCACCTCACACTGTACCCGACACAACAACAACTGGAAACATCAGCTGCTCTTGCGACTCCCAGCGGCGCCCTGCAAGTCCATGTCAAAGTCGATATTCTGAGTCATGAACCTCAGATGAAGTTACCGGGGCAGTTAAAGTTTAGGGACTGGTGGGTGATCAGGAAAGTTGGCATAAGTCTGGTGGAGCCCTGGACGTTCTCGTGGTAGGGCATTAATCATTTTCTTCGATGCTACTAAAATGTTTAAGGTTTCTCGCATCTCTCAACGAAGACCACCCACGCCGTAAGCTCGAGCTTCTCAACCCTAAGCTGACCCAACGTAGCGCAAAGCCTTTACACTCGATTCATGCAGCCTCTTCTGGGAGGGAACCAGTCGAAGGTGTCCCTGAATTCAGCTGCAAGGGGCGTCAAAGGAAGATCGTAGCCGAACGCCTCATACTTGTCGGCAGAGTCCTGCCAGCGATCGGGTCACCAGAACCCTGGAAGAAAGGAGCAGTAGTAAAGCAGTATTAGTAGTAGTAGTAGTAGTAGTAGGAGGAGGAGGAGGTGGAGGCGGAGGAGGAGGAGGAGCAGCAGCAGTAGTTGCTGTAGCTGTAGTGAAAGTAGGCTACTATCCTTCTGTACATACATAACTTGCATACAGATACAGTATGGTAGCCAGACACAAAGACAGATATAAGTCTTGCTCAGTTGATAGGTTGCTTATGTGTGCCTCAGATCCTGCACCCGAAACTCCGGTCGACCCACCCCGATCCTGCCACCAAAAGGGAGCCAATTCCTCTCAACCTAAACCCTAAACCCTAAACCCTAAACCCTAAACCCTTCAACCGAACTTCGCTTCGGAAGGACCCTGCGCAGTCGTGCTGACAACCTAATCGAGTCGACTGAGCTCCAAGGCTCGAACCCGGCACTGCTCCTGCAAACCCTAAAATGAGGGTTTGGGATTCAGGGTACAGGGTTTAGGGTTTTAGGTTTAGGGTTTAGGGGCCCTAAAAGGGCTGTAGAGTTTAGGGTTCAGGGGGCCCAAAACCCTAAACCCTAAACCTGCATTTCGAGGCAGCTGGTTGAAAACAACCCCACCCCCCTGCCCCCAGCGCATGTCTCCTGCTTGCCGCAGGACCAGTCTTGAATCCTTGGAGAAGTACCAGTGTGTAACGCAAGAGCACAGTTATCCACATAGTGGTAACTGGGCTTCTCGGGTAGGTCAGCTTTTGCTTGAATACGTGGGAGAGGACGCGCTGATTGAAACCACACGTAACCGTACGTCCTAAACCGTCAGTCCGAAATTCTAAACCCTAAGGGTGTCATATAAGAGCACCATAATAAGGAACCCTAAAGAGCTATGTTTTGTAGGGTCCAGGCAGACCCTTACAGTAACCAACCTAAGACCTGATCCCTAAACACCAACACCGAATCCTACTGTTCATGATATACCCTAACCCCCCAGGTATAGGGTACTAGAGCCCCCAGGGCCCTATATAGTAGGTACCTGGGGGGTTAGGGATAACTCCTGCATCACCTTAAGGATCCCAAACTATGGGAGATATGGTATATTCCGTATCATGAACCGTAGTTCCCTGAGCTTCTCCAGGACAGTGGCCGCGCAAAGGACTAAGCCCGAAAGCTATCAGTCCTAGACTCCTGACCCCTTACGCTTTCTAAGTACGAAAACAGTGCGTACTTCCAGGTTTGCCTCCTATACTCGCCAGGGTACTACTACCTCTAGGTAGGGTTTGGTAGTGAGACCCCTAAACCCTAAACCCTAAACCCGGGTTTGGGGCTTCAGGTTTAGAGTATACACTTCTAAGAAGGCCAAAACAAAAGAAGCAGATGTGTACTCGCAGCCCGTGGGGAAGGATGATCTTATCGGAGGTTTAGGGTTTAGGGGTTTAGGGTTTAGGGGTTCAGGGTTTAGGGTGTCCACCAACGATATTTCTCGAGTATTCCGCGTCACACGGGAAACAGAAGGTGCCTCGGAGTTGCTGTGAGCAGCCAAGCTGGAGCAACACCGGGTAGTACCCGGTAGTACAGCTTCAAGGCATTAAAGTCGCACTGTCCTTGTCCCAATGTGGCCTGTCTCGCTGGACCCCCTCTCCGCTAACAGTTCATGCAACTTCGTCGCATGTTGTATCGCATCGTAACCCCTCCTGCTTATGAAAAACTGACCATACGAAGCGCGAACTACACCCGCAACCCTAAGCCCTCACACCCGACACTAATCGCTATAAACCCTTGGCCCTAAACCCTCTACCCTGAATACTGCAACCCTAAACCCCATAAATCCTAAACCCTGAACACCTACAGCCTAAAATTCCGGCACACTCAACCCCAGTCAGGAACTCAGAGATTCACTGCTCCACTGCTTCAAGGAGTCGTCCTTGTCTGCCGGGCCAAGCATGCATCCTGAAGTGGTACTTGTCGGGGGTTTCAAGGATCACTAGCACTGAGGTTTCGGGTTTTGGGGGGTGCTCATAGGATGTTGAAGACTTGAGTAGTACTTAGCAGGTTTTGTGTCGCGGCCAACAGCTTGAGCATGTTGTCCTCTTCGAACCCGAAACCCCTAAACCCTAAACCCTAAACCCAATTGCTGGTTCAGAAGTTGAGGCTGTGCAAGGTGTCCGCAGGTGGTCTCGTGTCGCAACAAGCACGTGTGCTCTAGAACTCGGAGAGTTCAGAGGTTCCCTTTAAGGCAGACTATAGGGTTCTATGATAGGGTTCCTTCTAGGGGTTCCGGGAACCCGCCAGTCCCAGGGCAGTGGTTTAGGGCCAGGGTTTAGGGTTTAGGCTCCTCATACACACTGTGTTCGTAGAGTGTGTTTTGTGTTCCCGATCTTGGTTTATCGCCTACCTCAGAACCTGCCGATTGATTCCAAAGCTAGCCAAATCCTGCAAGCCTCAGAACTGAACCGTGTTTCTCCACGAGGGACTCGACTGCTGGGCAGCAACCCTAAACGCTAGATAGAACCCTTGATGCCGCTATCAGCCGCCGCGTTTTCAAGACGAAGAAGCAAAGAACTAACACACACACATACACACAAACCAACGACACCGAAGCTCTCTGAAAAGCTATGTGCCAAATTGTTCCGCAACCCTACACTTTGGGGTTTAGGCTGTCGGGTATCCCTAGCAACTTTGTGAAAGGTGACTCTTGGCGGTCCCGTGTTCTCGTTCCCTACGGAGACGAAGGCTTTTTTCCACTACTGTCCCTTTAACCCTACAGCTCAAAGAAGCAAGCATGCTCTTTTTGATTGTAAAGCCTTTGGGACTAGAGCCCATGCAGGTTGAGTTCGAAGGGCCATATGGCAAAGACTTAGACGGTGCTATCGGTGGGTCGATGTTGGTGTCAAAGTGTCCTCTTCATCGCTGCTGTCGCCGAGGGAATCAGATAAGCACGGAGTGCGCACCTCCAAAGCGATATTGGGTGGCTGGATTCTTGAAACTAGGAGCCTCGTATTTGGCGGTCCTGCTCGGGGTCTATCTATCCGATTTACCTTTGTAACTATGAGTCTGTCAATCTTATTATCTATGTGTCTACTTCTCTGTCTATCTGAACCGTCGATGTATCCATCTATCTATCTACCTATCTATCTACCTACCTATCGATCATTCTCGGATTTGGGGCTGCCCTCAACACGAAACCCAACTTGCGCACGCCAACTCTGGACAAGACCCAGGAATCACGTGCACCCAGCACCCTACGTCACATTCAACTTGTGGCTGCAAGCCCTAAGTTCAAGCCCCAGAGCCCTGAGCCCTAAATGGGGTAGTTCTCTTAATTAAGGTCCCTTTTAAGGCCTTTTTGTGAGTGTTCCATACTACATTTGGGACCCAAAGGCAGTTTGCGTGGCTTTTGGGCCCAAAACCGTGCATCAGCCGATCAGACAATCAACCCTGTTTTGAACCCATGCTCTGATCATCAGCTGGGAAGTCGGCCAAACAATTGCTCCGCACAACGTGCAGCGACTGAACTCTGGAAGTTGAAGAGCCCTAAACCCTAAACCCTCAACCCCTGAACCCTCAACCCCTAAACTCTAAACCGCTAAACCGCTAAACCCTAAACCCGACCAGCCGATCAGCCGATCGGCTGATACGCAGTTCGGAAACCGCCAAACTTTCGTCACATTATTTAGGTCCCTTCTTTGCGGATCTTCGGGCGTATCTGCGGGTTCAGGATATAGGTAGCTCTTTAAAGTAGGGTCCCTGTTTAGGTCCCCCCCATTTTAGTACGGCTCCCGGACCCCAGAAGGTATTCTAATTTAGAAAACTACCCATATAGAACCCCTTATAGTACCCTTATAGAAACCTTATAGATCCCTTTGGGGAACCCCTAAAAGGTACGCTAACCTAGAGAACTATGGCAGAGCCTAAGGTTTGGAGATTCCGTTTCGGATTGCGGGCCTTTGTCAGCAACCTGAAATAGGATTTGGGGTTTATAGGGCTTATTTTTAGGGTTTATAGGGTTTAGGGTTTAACGGCATAATTATAGGGTTTGTAGGGTTTAGGGTTTATAGGGCTTAATTATAGGGCTTGTAGGGCTTATGGTTTAGATTGTAACTGAGAACTGCCTCTACGAGCGTCCTGCTTTTGAAGCTCTAGGATTGATTTCATGAGGTTTCTAGGCATGCGACTATCTCACTTGCGGGGTTTATTGGCAGTCGTACCAAACAGGTGTACGTGCAGGTTGCTCTTTTGCTTAGTATATAGGTCGTCCTTTTTGCATCCAGGACTCTTGCAAGCAGTCGTCCTAACCCCTTAAACCTTCAACCACTAAACCCTAAACCTAATTCCGCACACATCGGGGGTTTACATGGAAGGGCTTGGAACAGAAGTGCAGGGGCTTGCAGAACTTAGTCGAGTCTCAGTGTTCAGTGCGACAATTTGGGTAGTTCTCTACATTAGGGTTTCTTTTTAAATTTTGCATTGTGCTCGCAAAGTGTGTAAGCTATGAGTATATACCGTGCTACTGGGAACCCAATGTCCTTAAAGACCCTTGCTAAAGCCTTACTGAAACCTGTAGACAAGACTTGGGAAACTGTTGGAAAATCAAAGCCTGAAGCTCTACAACCCTACAACACACCACGAAACAACACTGCGTTTCTTGCAACATGCTTCTCACCTCCAACGAATGTAAACCCCAAACTCCAAACCCCTGAAACCCTCAACCCTGAAGCCCTAACCCTCGACAGCAAAGCCTAAACCCTAAATCCTAAACCCCGCAACCCTAAACCCTGAACCCTAAACCCTCAACGACAAACCCTAAACCCTAAGCCCCTAAACCCCTCAACCCCAAACGCTAAACCCTAAACCCTAAACCCTTACACCCTAAAAAACATGGGCCGCGCCAGGAGGCCTCTGAAGTGCGGCATCGCCGGAACAGGCGCGAAGCCTCCAATGGTGACTCAGCTTCGAGGCCGGGTAGGCCTCGGGTTTCTTAAGGTTGTTGCTTTAGGAGTTTGGGGTTTAGGGTTTAGGGTTTAGGAGTTGAGGGTTTAGGGTTTAGGAGTTGGGGTTTTGGGGTTTAGGGTTGAGGCTTTAAGGTTTGGGGCTTGAAGCTTCAAGGTTTAGGGTTTGGTGTGTAGGGCTTTGGGCATCTGATTGTGTGCCGCGGCTGGTAGCCTGCGGTGTGAGATAGTGCTACTTCTGGGTGGCGGCACATCTTGCGTCAAACGACTTCCTTTGCATAATAGCATCACTGGGTGAAGCCGGAAGCTGTTTTTACGCAGCCACTGTGACACACATCATTGTACTATATACACCAAAGCCCTCTTCCAAAGTTTAAGGCCCCCCTATGGCGCTCTCAGTTCCTCATAGTCCCTATTGTAATCATGCTATGATATACCCAAACCCATTCTAACTATCAAAGCCCCTGTAGCAGGCGCTTTAGACCCTGTCGCTTCTGGGGGCCTTGATTGCAATAACTCCAGTGACATTCTGAATGCTAAAGTCCCCCACGATCCCGCCAACTGGTTTAGGGTTCAGGGTTTAAGGGTTTAGGGTTCAGGGTTCAGGGTTTAGGGTTTGGGGTTTAGCTTCATCCTTGATACTCGACCGTCATACTCTACATCCTAAGACCTGTCGAGAGCCCTTACTTGACCCTTGAAGGACCCCTTTAACCCTGAGCCCTAAACCAAAAGAAACCCTACACCCTCAACCCTTCTACCCTAAACCCTAAACCCTAAAACCCTAAAGCCTAAACCCTTTGACCCTAAACCCTAAAACCTAAAACCCTAAAGCCTAAACCCTTTGACCCTAAACCCCTAAACCCTAAACCCTAAACCCTAAACAAAACATGGGCCGCGCCAGGAGGCCTTAACCCTTTAAACCCTAAACCCTAAACGAAAAGACACCCAAACTCGGAATCTAAAAAGCACGGCGCGCGGTTCAGGCCACCGGCTTCTCACGACGAGGAGTGCTTACGATTACGGCTTTAGCCTCAAGGGTTGTAGGGTTTTGGGTTTAGGGTTTTAGGGTTTTAGATTGTAGGGCGCAGGAATGTGTAGGATTTAGGGCTTGGGGCTGAAGGTTAAGGTGTTAAGGGTTTGGGAGTTTGGGGGGGTATGGGTTGCTCGGGGAGTTTGGGTAAGCCCTACACCCCAAAACACTCTAAACCCTATAAGCTCTCCAAAGGTTCTTTAGGTTATGGCTGGTTTAAGGGTTCAGGGCTTAGGGTTTAGGGGTACAAAAGGTTGTGTACAGGGATCTATATGGGTTAAGGGTTTAGGGTTTAGGGATCTATATGGGTTGTAGAGGACTTAAGATTGGGTGCTCAGAGGGTCATGGAAACTCGGCAAGCAGGTTACAAGAGGGGATATAACAGAAGGTAGGATGGCCCCGGGTAGATCCAATTGTTTAGGGTTCCCAAATCAACATGCATGTACAACATCCTTTGGCCTTTAACCTAAACCCTAAACCCTAAACCCTAAACCCTAAACCCCTAAACCCTAATAAGCCCGGAGGCCGGCTTCTTGAGAGCCAAAGAATTCGAACGTGGGCGAGTGTAGGGGTCTGAGTGGCGGCGTCCCCGTTTTTGTCGCCACGTGGTTCATGCGTGCAGATACCCCAAGTCACCGTTTTAGGGTTTAGGGTCCCGTTCAGGGTTTACTTGGAGGTTCATGGGTAGTTGTAAGTGGATTTATAAGTGAGGTAACTACAGTTAGAACCCATATTACGGGACTTATAGCCCCAACTACTCATGAACCTCCAAGTAGGGTTTAGGGTTCTGAGTATTCAGGCTCCTACAGTATTCGTCCCTAAACCCTAAACCCTAAACCCTAAAGGACGGATCCTCCGCGACGCTGCAAATCTTCTGGCACCGCGCTGGGTGGCTAGTGCTTCTGCTGTTCTGCCAGTCGAGCTCCTCCTTCATCCTTCAGCGCTTCTTGGCCTGGAGCTATCTGGGAGTTTCCGAAAATAAGGGGTACCTTATTTTGGGGTCCTTATAATAGGGATCCTACTATTTAAGGTACTATATTAGGGTCCCCAATTTTTGGAAACCCCCATCTGAAGGGTTCTACAGGGGCCTTTAGTGGCTTTACCAGGGCCTGATGGGTGTTGCACGGAACTTTTCCCCAGGACTTCACCGATTCCTAAGAGACTTCAGACCAGGACCCCCGAAATCCCGAGTCGATCGGACTGGATTAGGGTTTTTGTTTAGGGTTTAGGGTTTAGGGTTTAGGGTTTAGGGTCTAGGGTTTAGGGTTTAGGGTTTAGAGTTTAGGGTAGAGAATGTTATCGTCATGTTGTGTCACAGTGACATATAAACGATAAGAATGCTGCTGCCAAAGATTCAGTTCCCGTGGAATATAGAAAACCCTAAACCCTAAACCGTCTAGGGGCCTTCATCAGAAGACTCGGGTTACGGAGGTCCTTATACTCGAATTCTTCTACGCTAAGCCTTAACCTCACGTGAGGAACCCCCAAGGAAGAGTACTAGACCCTAAACCCTAAACCCTAAGCCCTAAACCAAGTATTAGTAGCTATTTTGGCTTCGATCGTTTTTGAAGCTCCAAGAGCTTTGGGGCTCCAAACCCCAAAGTTCCACAAGGAAGCCTCTTTCTAATGGGTTTAGAGTTTAGGGGGTTAGGGTTTAAGGTTTAGGGTTTACGGAGTATCCCCTGTGGTCCCCGAATCTTTATACTAGAAATATACACCAGAACCTTACTCTACTCATGAAGGGCCCCTCTACTACGCCCTCAGTTCCTTCTAGTCCTTACCGTAGGTATGCCGTCATGTACCCGAAGCCTTTTCTAAAAGGAGCGGCTCGTGGCCCTAGGGGGGGCGCCCAGATCACTGGGGTTTAGGGTTTAGGGTTTAGGGTTTAGGGTTTAGGGTTTAGGGTTCAGGGTTTAGGGTTTAGGGTTTAGGGTTTAGGGTTTAGGGTTTACGCTCCAAAAACCGCGGACGGAAGGATTCTACCTTCTAACTTCTTAGGAGCTGAACGTGTACACCTTACACTTTTGTTTGGATAATGTGATCCTTTGCCTAAACCCTAAACCCTAGACCCTAAACCCTAAACCCTAAACTGAAAGTGCAGGCCTGCTTGGGGATATGAACTCGGCGGCTAAGTCTGTGAACTCATGTTAAGTGATGATTCCGCTTTAATTTCAGGTATAGTGCTTGAGTAAGGGGTGCTGGTGGCTTTGGGTACCCTTAGTTGAAAACTAGCTGAGGGTAACGTAGGGCCTCGAAGAGTAATTTGTTTGGGTTCACCCAACTAGACATCGCGAAAAGGAATTAAGCTCTAAACCTTACATCCCGAACCCTACAACCCTAAACCCTCCCTAAACCCTAAACCCTAAAACCTAAACCCTAAACCCTAAACCCTAAGCCCTAAGCCCTAAACCCTAAAACCTAAACCCCATCCCTGTGATCCAGGCTTCGAGCTCCTTCGCTTCGCTGGTGCTTTTCTGATTTTGCAGGTCTTAGGTTAGGGTTTAGGGTTTAGGGTTTAGTGTTTAGGGTGTAGGGGTTTGGGGGTTTAGGGTTTTTTTTGGTAGTTCTCCGAATTAGGGTCCCTTTTAAATCCTTTTATAAGGGTGTCATACTGTACTGGGGACTTACAAAGGGGACCTTGATTCAGAGAACTACCTATTGAGTTGGTTCACTCTTCTATTTTTGGGTTTCTGTTTTGGGATGTTAGGCGATTGTGTCTGTGCGCTTTTTTTTTTGGTTGGGAAGGTTTTGGCGTCGAGGTCTTCGAGGGTTTACGGATTTAAAGAAGCCGTTTCCGCAGGTCGGGGCGCTGACCGGAAGCCTGCGCCCCCCCCCCCCCCCCCCCGAAATCTGAGAAGCCTCAGCCCGAATTTCATCGAGGCAGCCCCGAAGTATTTGCAACTGGTTTCAGCGTCCCGTCATAGCCCTCGTATACTTGCAGGATCATGTACCCCAGCCCGAAGCAGATCATTCAGACTCATATACTCGCCCCTGGACCCCAAGCCCACTCAGTCCCAGAAGCCCCCAAAACATAGAAATCCTCTAACTACGGCTGATGATAGAAATCCATCATCACCCACAATAAGGACTCTCCCATAGTTCCCATGGTTTTTAGGGGTTTTAGGGTCCTTATAAGGCAATGCAGGACTTTATATCATCAACCTTGTCAGCCCAGGGTTCGGGAGTGGGTGTCAGGGGGACGTGGTCCTGAAGAGAACAGCTCGTCAGCTCCTAATATAGGGGCTCTTACTACTTACCCATAGTAGTTTGGGGGCTCCTTATTCTAAACAGAGTATAGTATACCCCAAAATCTCATTCTAATTGCTGAGGCCCAAATGCCTTACACCCAGGGTCCTGTTTAGAGACTACCCGTTGCAGACAGGTGCCATCTTGGATCCTTTTTATTCTAGGATGTGCTTTAGGTTGGTTGCATCTGTCAAACCGACACGGGCTTGTAGCGTGCAGCCGTGACGGCAGCTGAGACCTAAACCCTAAACCCTAAACCCCAAACCCTAAACCCTATAACCCTAGAGAATTCTAGTTTTGGTTTCGGGGTGGGGGCAGTGCCAAGGTTCCTAGGTAGTATTAGGGAGACCCCTTAAAGGGGGACCCTTCTGAACCCTATTTCTGGCTCTCTTATTGAGAGGGTCTATATCCCCAAGGGTCCCCATAATCCGAACTCCCAAAGGTTCAACCCTAAACCCTAAACCCTAAACCCTAAACCGTAAACCCTAGCCAAGGTTCTTAATCAAGTCGCACCCGACAGTGATCTACTTCCTCACCATGCTCGTTGGGGCGGGCGGAAACGCCGGAGGGCAAAGTACCGCACCTTGGCACAGTTTCATGTTGGGTTTAGGGTTTAGGGTTTACCGGTTTAGGGTTTAGGGTTTCCGGTTCTAGTGTTGCAAAGATCTGTCGTTCAGGATAGTGGCCTTTTTATAGCACGCCGCACACATCACCTGCCATCAGAAGGCCTTCATCCTAAACCCGAAGAGCCCTAAACCCTAATCCCTAAACCCTAAACCCCAACCCCTAAACCCGGAAACCCTATTTCCTAAACCCTTAACTCTCTAGTCCCTAGGCCCGAAACCCCAATCCCTAAACCCTAAACCCTAATCCCTAAACCCGGAAACCCTATTTCCTAAACCCTTAACTCTCTAGTCCCTAAACCCGAAACCACCCTTAACTCTCTAGTCCCTAAACCCGAAAATCCCTAAACCTTAAACCCTAAACCCTAAACCCTAAGCCCTAAACCCTTAAAAAAATCCCTAAACCCGAAGGCCTGAGCCTCCTCCTGAGGTGTTGGTCGTTCGCCGCCTGGCCCTGGCTAGTGCCCGCTGGAAGGCCATTTATGGGTTTTAGGGTTTAGGGTTTAGGGTTTTTAGGGTTTTTAGGGTTTTTAGGGTTTAGGGTATAGGGTTTAGGGTTTACAAGAACGCCAGCACCAGCAGCAACAACAACACAGCAACAGCAAAAACCACCACCACCGCCGCCACCACCAGCACCACCACCGCCACCACCGCCGATGAACTGCACGGATATGTTAGTACGTCTATGCCCTTATAGTCTCTACAAGCTTCTACTTCTAGAACCTTGTTCGAATTATATACTAATGTTTATATATTAGGCACTCATAGAACGCTTCTAGAAATCCCTTATAAACAATTGCTATCAATCCACCAAAACACCTTCTTCTAAACAAAAGTCAGGCCCCCACTTTAGAGCCAGAGCCCCTTTAGCTCTAAAGTCCACAAAACCCTCCCGGTTTCCGGGTTTAGGGTTTAGGTTTTAGGGTTTAGGGCACATTTTTGGGGTTTAGTTTACCTAAAGCCTGGACCCTAAACCTTCCCTAAACCCCTAAACCCCTGAGCCCTAAACTTCCCTAAGCCCTAAACCCTAAACCCTGAAACCCCTAGACCCAGAACCTCTGAACCCTGAAGCCCTAAACCCAAACCCCAAACCCCTAGACGCAGAACCTGAAAACCCTGAAAACCCTAGACCCAGAACCTCTAAACCCTGTAACCCCTAAACCCAAACCCTGAACCCCTAGACCCAGAACCTCTAAACCCTGAAAAGCCCTAGACCCAGAACCTCTCAACCCTGAAACCCTAAACCCAAACCCTGAACCCCTAGACCCAGATCCTCTCAACCCTGAAACCCCTAAACCCTAAACTCAAACCCTAAACCCTAAACCCTATGAAGCCTGAAGAAACCCTGAAACCCTGAAGCCCTCCCTAAACCCTAAACCCTAAACCCTAAACCCTAAACCCTAAACCCTAAACCCTAAACCCGAAACCCTGGATCCTCTCTTTTGGTGGAGGCCAGGGGAGCGGAGCCTGCCGTGTCAGTGAGACGCATTGTGGGCCCAGTGGCTGGACCTGCGAAGCCCTACTTCGGGTTTAGGGTTTAGGGTTTAGGGTTTAGGGTTTAGGGTTCAGGGTTCAGGGTTTAGGGATTAGGGTTCAGGGTTTAGGGTTTTACTAGGGTTTGTGCGAGGGTTTGCTAGCGTCGTTGTCCACGGGTTGTTGTAGGGTTTTTTGATCAGCATAGGGTCTTAGAAGAATGGCAACTTAATCCGGGTTCGTGAGGGTTTTGATTAGGCTTTATCGAGTATAGTTGAGGGATGCGATCGCGTTTCATAGTTTGTCTGAGGCTTCTAGAAGCGTTTTGTAGGGCTTCTAAAAAATATGAAACCTGAACCCTTGCGCCCTCGACCTTGACCCTCCAACAATGTCGGGGTCTAAAACATTCCCATGAGCAAGGCTGTAGGGTTTCGATAGGCATGTCCCGTACAAGCTCCGTAAAATGAGGCTATCAACTAAACCCTAAACCCTAAACCCTAAACCCTAAGGAGATTCTTGTCGGTGCGAAGCTTTCCCTGGTCCTCTTCGGGGCAGCTTTCCTCCGCTGCGCGATTTTCAAGGCTCCGCTGTTTGGGGTTCAGGGTTTAGGGTTTAGGGTTTAGGGTTTAGGGTAGAGTTTGGGGTTCGGGGTTTAAGGTTTGTCTCCTTTCTTCCTCTGTTCGAGGGGGCATCGCTCCCCACAGCCCTAAACCCAAAAAGGTTTGGCTACAGGTTTCTGACTCTGAATTTGTGCGTCTGTGGTGCAACGTGGCATCATCAGTGTGGTTTCTGCACACCAGTTGCAATAGATGCCATGCATTTCGCGCTTTGTTATGATGATGATGATGGCCAGAAGGGCGCATGTTAGCATGATTGTCAACACATAATGTTGCTTCTAATGGCTTCCAGGGTCTAGCGCAGTGGGAGAGATTGAACTTATACGTATTATCTCGCATTTTCTCACATCATTTTCTTGTATTATCTCATAGTCCTAAACCCGAAACCCTAAACCCTAAACCCTAAAAGGGACCCTGCTTTAGAGAACCACGTATACTGGACACAGTTGGATTCGAGCGTGTTCTGGTGTCTCAAGCCTCGATCCCTCAAACGCTCGCTGCCCATGATGGAGGGTGTATGGATCCCCTCAGTTTCTCAATGCTACGGAAACCCTAAACCCCAAGCCCTAAACCCTAAACCCTAAACCCTAAACCCTAAACCCCAAACCCCAAACCCGAAGCCCTAAGCCCTAAACCCTAAACCCTAAACCCTAAACCCTAAACCCTACACCCCAAACCCTAAACCAAAGACTAAGCTGTAGACCTTAGACCCCGGGGGGAAGCCTGAGCTCCAAGTGAGGTCTACGGCGCGGAGTGCATCGCAATTTGCTTGTCCATGTTTCCTGGCCCGGCCTTGGGGCCGAAGGTAGGGTTTAGGGTTTAGGGTTTAGGGTTTAGGGTTTAGGGTTTAGGGTTTAGGGTTTAGGGTTTAGGGCTTGGGACCGAAGGATGCACATGAGTCACATGGGTAGTTTTCTAGTTTGGGGCTTTAGGGTAAAAAACCAGGTGTAGGGTTTAGGCTTAGTAGTAATGCTAAAATATTCACCAAGCCATATTGGGTAGTTTTCTAAATTAGGGTCCCTTTTGGGGTCCTTTTTATAAGGGTGCCGTATTATATTGGGGAGCTAAAAGGGGACCCTAGAGAACCACCCACATAAGCATAGCCCTTATAGCGAAATCACCCTGAGGGGTATGAGTAGATGCCTTTTTTGGTTTCCTTGGTCTCAGAAGCCTTTTAGGAAGGCAAGGGGTTTTATGGCTCGGGGTCTGTGTTTACGACAGCATTTAGGAGCAAGGCCTGTGCCTTTGAAATACTCTTTTGCTAACTCTGGCTACCATTATACTTATATCTGACGGCTGTTGCCGATGTTGCAAGCAATGCCGGTGGCCTTTAACAGTAAGGAACCACTCCTTGGAGCATGGAGCGTTGCCGGAATGTTGTTGTTGTTCTCCATGATGATTGATGTGACGACTACTGCTACGATGATGGGTATGTTTTTTGTATTTCTCTTTGGTATACACAAGTTCTCAGTTTTTGAGGTGGTTGTTGTTGTTGTTGCTGCTGCTGCCGCTGCTATCGGCTGATGGGGCCATGAATGCAGTTATCGGCGCCGTTGCCTCACTGCCAGAATCACTGACTATCAGCATGGGATTCATCTCTAAACTCTAACGCCCGAAAACCTAAACGTTTAATGCCATCATCTTCGGCAGCATCGCAAGATCATCAAGATCGTCTGTTTTTAGCGAGACACTGCTCATCCCCTCCGGCATCACCGCCACCATGATCATCTTGCTTTGACGCTGTCTCCATCGCACTAGAAGTGGCTGTTGGGACCGCCCCAAAACCCCCAAAATCCAAACCGATCCCTAACCCCTAAACCCTAAAC